>BJFM01001182.1:135992-173616 GCA_016586285.1 Arothron firmamentum | reverse complement strand
GTGTGTGTGTGTGTGTGTGTGTGTGTGTGTGTGTGTGTGTGTGTGTGTGTGTGTGTGTGCCAACTATCTGTTAAAACAAAGACCAACAAATACCACATTATAAATTGTGCAATAAAAATAGATTTTAGAGAGACGTGTTTTTATTGTTCTGTTTTGCTTCACATCCCAGAAAGTGCCAGCTTTCTGTAAATGTGATTTATTCTTTCTCTCTCTTGGGTAAATTGTCAGTAGTTAGTTGCATCCAAAAACACAAACTCAGCCTTTCAAAATCTCATCGTAATTCTGTCATCATATAAAGACGTCCATGCTGAGACAATTGCAAATTAAGAGCTGATTTTTTAAAATTAAATGGCTCCCTTTTTTTGGAAAAATAATGGTTACTGCGTGTTATTAAAAAAGAGAACAAAACACAAGTGGCACAGCCAGTGCAAAAAATAAAAATAAAAAATTGTGATTTAATCAGATGTTTGTGCATTCCAGATAACGCAGCTGAAGATTGAAAACAATCCCTTCGCCAAAGGGTTTCGTGGAAGTGACGATATGGAGCTGCACCGGATGTCCAGAATGCAAAGGTAGTCGAGAAAACAAGGCTTTCGGGGTCATTTCATTGTTTCCTCACTGAGCCCTGAGACATGGAAACACTGACACAGTGATGGCAGACGAGTAGATGGATGTTGCATTGATTAGCGAAATCCTGCTGTCACTTAACAAGCCCCCGCTCTAATCCCTCACTTCTCCAAACGCCAGCGCGCTATGAGTCTTATTTTCAGTGAGTCTTATTTGCAGTGACGTAAGTGTAGTTCTTGATCCTCGGCCAGTTTTCATGCTGAAGGCTTTTATGGCTGATCTGGCAGAACCTCTGAAACACGGCTGAAACGTCTCCCTTCCACACAGCTCGTCACGCAGGGATGTTCTTCTGCATGTGTGTGTGTGTGTGTGTGTCTGTGTGTGTACACACAGGCTATCGCTCAGTCCGGCAGCCAAGGCCCAGCTCCACCATGTTGCTCTTTGCATTATTCAGTCCAGATGAGGGAAGGAGCGTGCGTACTGTGTGGAAAACACATTTTCAAAGAAGAAAATCTGGTTTTGAGACTGGGAGCCCACCGGCTCGCCCCCTGCTCATTCTGAGCAGCTAACGAGTCCTTTTAAACGGAAAAACACAAAACTAACTCTTTGGTTTTGTGAGGTTTTGTGCGGAAACTTCGAGAATGCTGCTGTCGAGATTAATTCTCTCTGAATCATCTCGATCATGTTTGACACAAAATAACCTCATCTGAGTGAAAAGCGTCTCACCTGTCAGAAGAGGCAAATGTCTGGAGCGCGCCGAGAGCCCAGACCACACCATCAATCCTGCACGCTGCGGTTCCAGTACAGCCAACTATGCGCGTCTGCTCTCGGCTGCATTTTTGAAAGCGGAGGTTATTGCAAACTCGGGTCAGGGATTCGACCCAGGCTTTCCCTGAAGTCAAAGATCCGAAAGCTGCAAAAGGATCTTTTGATGGATGCTGGGGATTAAACACAGGGAGACACACATGCTGGTGTTTTTTGTAGAAGCTTCTCCCTGTGTGTCCTAACTGGGATCAACGATTATGGGACCAGTATGAGCACTGACAACTGTGTTTGTGTATGTAGCACCAAAGAGTATCCAGTGGTGCCCCGCAGCACGGTGCGCCAGAGGGTGGGCTCCAGCCAGAGCCCCTACGGTGGGGACGTGCAAGGTATGGCCACCTCAAGCTCCCTGAGTTCCCAGTACTCCCACGGTGAGAACGGGGTGACGAGCACTTCCCAGGACATGCTGCCTCAGTCGGGTTCATACCCGCTGCCCCAAGATCACAACCAGGACTACCACTGCATCAAGAGGAAAGGTAGGAGACGTCTCCACACCAAAGACCTGCGTTTCATTTAGCCGCGATGCTAATTATTTAAAATGTAAACTAACAAAAAGCTAAAGTTTTTTTTTTTGCCCAAGAACATTAAAATTACTGTTCTGGACTGTCTCCTGCAGTGGAGGACGACTGTCACTCCGGCGAGCACAGCTATAAGAAGGCCTACATGGACAGCTCGTCCAGCGAGGACGACCATTACTATCGCCCCGTCAGTTATGCCCAAAGCCTCGGACTCGCTGGCGGACCGTACCGCAACGAATCCAGTCAGCGGCAGGCGTGCATGTACGCCAGCGCCTCGCAGGGTGCCGAGCCCGTTCCCACTTTGGAGGACATCAGCTGCAACACCTGGGCCAGCGTTTCGCCCTACGGGAGTTGCTCCGTCACCACCATGCAGCCGATGGAGCGACTGCCCTACCAGCACTTCTCCGCTCACTTCACCTCAGGGTCTCTGGTGTCCAGACTTGGCGGGGTCGGGGGCCACGCCTCTCCGCAGCTGGGGGACGGTCACCACGCTGCCATGTACCAGAGCTCCATGACTCACCAGACACTGGGCCGCCAGTGCAGCCCCGGGGCTGGGATCCAGGCGCCAACAGCTGCCCTACAGGGGAACGAGTACCTCTACACGCACGGAATCCAACGCACACTGTCGCCACACCAGTACCACACTGTACACAGCGTCAGCATCATGCCGGAGTGGAACGAGAACAGCTAAAATAGCTGTGCTTTGGAGACCTACACAACAAACCCGGACAAAAAGTTTAGGTACAAATATATTTATCGTTTTAGAGGATGTGCCGCTTATCATCCTAACGAGAGTAGCCTTGGTGGGCTGACAGCAGTGATGTAGGGTAGGAAAACCAGCATCGGAGAGCTCGATTTATCTGACAGCATCTGCACTTATAAGCAAACGTCAAAAATGTGACTACAGAGGAGCTCCGCCAGAACTTTCACAGAGACTGCTCCAGTGCAGAGAAGGTGGGAATTCAGCCTGAAAGCAAGTCTGGGTCTTCTTCTTTTTTTTTTTTTTAACCTTAGATTTTCAAAAGCACGTGAAACATTTTTGTAGTTCCAACTTATTTTCTAGTTACTTTTCTGTAAGTTAAAAGAAAGGAGTTTTTACTGTGTCTCCTCGGTGCTTTTGCCTGCTCTTTGTGCTGTCAGGAGCGTCTCTCTTTTCCGCTGCTGGACTATATTTGCAGGCAAGTAAAGGTTTGAAGTCAGTGCCAAAATGTAACAGCATGAGAGCGTTTCAAAGGAGGACTGACGCACTACAACTGGCAGCACTGCTCCAACCAGTCACAGGTGAGCTATAGAATATGAAAGGCATTAATGCAGCCAAGTGGCAGCGGTTCAGCTATACTTTATGCTTCTGGGTTGGGAAGGCGTGTCACACTCCCTTGTAACCCAGTCAAGTTATGACAACATGATCATAGTTAGCCGACCTGCTTTTGTCCACAGCTCATATTAGCATTAAACTATATCCAGGCAACAAATTTGCCTTCCAAACGTCAACAGCTGACATTTAAAGCATCGGTCAGGATTACTATCTCCTAATTAGATGTTTATTTACATAGTAAAACAAATTAGCAGCGAATGTGTTTGGCCTCGAGTGTGGTGGGAAATACGACACCAAATTCATATAAATGTCTCTGTGTGTCAACTGAATGTAATTAGGTAACGGTTGCTAACACCTTACAACTTTATAAGGTGATATGTCAGGACTCGCAGGGTAATTTACTGTACTTAAGAGGCTAGAAGTTCCACTTTAGTTAGGGTCATTATTCGATCACAACTCTATAAAGCTTAGCAGTTGGTGTATAATTGTCATCGGGGGTCCGAGGTTCACTATGATCTCGTTGCAAAATACCCATATATTTGATGTAAAATGCCAGATTTCTGAGGATAAACAAAATAAAAGTTTAAGGAATAGATTAACATTTCTATTTTCCATTTGATTAACACTATTTTTATTTCTATTAAAACAATTCCAGGAGCTTTATGGTCAAGCAGTTACTACAGTTTCTATAAATGAAAAGCCATGCAGTGCACATTTTTCCACATTTGCAGAACATATAATCCTGCAGGAGCACAGATAAAGTCTGACAGCCGTTTCAATCCTGATTTAAAGAGGAACTCCTCCCGCTGTTAACACAATAAGGGGCATCCAAGATATTTTCCTTAACACCCAATTAACTGTCACTCGTAATGACAGAAATAAAAGCTGTAAAAGGTCATAACAAGCAGCCACGTTTTACGATCTTAGGTGATGAAACATATTTTCTAAGCTGCTATCTTAAGCCATTTTCAGCATTTTAAAGAAAGACAACACTTTAATTGCCACGTTGTGACATCAGAGACCTGCAGACACACAGTTACACAGCAGAGGTTCTGACTCGTCACAGCAGGACAACAGCAATAACAGCATTAGTGGCTCAGTAACAGGATGCATTATTACTATACCTGTGAGACTCCTGCAGTAACAAAATGCATCCATTTGAATTTAATGGAACACCCTGAAAAACCCCATTTGTGTTTTCTGCACATGTGCATTATATGGATTAATAATCTCCATGGAGAGTACTTCTGTGACCACTTTTTACCGACTTACATGAACAACAACCTTCAAAAGTATGAAAAGGGTTTCTGTTCAGCCTCCTGCTTCACCCTGTCAAAGAGCAAATTCTAAACTACTTTATATTTACCCCCTAAATGGCACTTCTCCTGTGATTAAACATGTCAAGCAGCAGCCTAACACCAAAAATACAGTCCATACATAAACTAAAGCAAAGGATTATGAAGCAAATGTGAGTCTCGTCCTCTAATATCAGAGTTACAGTATGTGTGACATGTGGACAAAGGCTAATCTTCAAATGCTTGTAGTTGATAGAATGCTATTTGTCAATAGTATTTATTTTTCAACTATGTGAATCAGCTTGCTCCTGCATGTTTCATAAATAGATTGTCCCATTTCCCTTTTTTTATGGTCTGTTTTTTTATGATTGTTTATAGGTTTTTCTAATCATACTTATATAGAAAACAGGTTATGGCTATAGTAGTCAAAAAGTGGCTAAACAATGTTGAGACACAATTTTGTAAATATATGTGTACATAATAGAATACCAGCAATAAATTAAAAAGCTGAGGGTCTGTTTGCTCTGTTCTTTTATACATCTGTTTGTATTTCAAGGTGCGGCAGGAAAGAACTTGCTGATGCACAATAAGCATCAGCAAGTTCAACAAGCATGATGATATTATCTATTAAAAAAAAGCCTTAAAAATTGTTTGTGAGAGACAGCCATGCACCAACAGACGGAAATCAGCTGCTTTACCAGCATCCCTTTACTCAGAAGATAATCCAAAGGATTAAATGTCTGTTGTCTGGACCTCCACACCCCCGTAATCCTCGGGAGCTCCGGCCCCCGAGCACGACTCTGTCTGCAGTTTAGTGGTTCATTTGGAAACATCTTCAAGAGCTCCAGGGATGATGAGGTGTTACACAATATTTCTCATGAAACTTTTAATTTGTTATTTTTTGAGATTAGCTCTTTTCTCCTCTTTTTCCACATTATTTATGTATTTAGTTGGTTATTTTCAAGTGAGGGAGGGGCTAGCATACTAAGCAAATGCTTACGGAGACAGCGGTGACACATGGAGTTTATTGAAAGAAAAAAAAGGATTTTAAATGTTAATAAATGAGATCAGTATAATTAGAATGCTACTAATTCTCCTCCTCCTCCCCCCCCCCACTCAGCCATCACTCATCTCTTGTTTTCCCTCTGATTCATCTTTGGGAGTCTCTGTCCATCCTTGTCCCTCTCCTGGCCAGCCCTCCGCTCTTTCCCCGCTGCCCTGTGGTCAAACGTGGTGACCTAGACTCCCTGCCTCCTTTGATGTGAGCGATGTGACCCCTGCGCTCCAGATGCCCCTATGCCGCCAGTCTTATCCGTCCCGAGAGCCGGCAGAGCGAAAGCCGGTCATTAACCCCGCACAACCCGGGCCTCCCCTCCACTGCTTAAACACATGATGTATCACAGCACCCACCCCCTTGCATCCCCCCCCCCTGCAGGATTCACCCAAACATGCATGTGTGGGTGAGGACCGGTGATGCAACAGGCTCTTTAAACATTTAAAGAACAGGTCAGCTTTTCAAAGGGAGGGGCTGAAACCTTTGGCCACTGCTTCAGTTATCACGGTCAGCGCTCCAAGGCCTGGTGATATGTCAGAAAGAAAATAAATGAATGGAAAACCCAGAAGATGGATCGGTCTTCGCGCGGGTAAATTGCAGGTTTATTTGGATTATGACTGTATATCTTTGCCATACCTGGACTAATGGGGTTGATGGGATTAAAAAAAGAGATCCTTTTATCTATCGTCCGAATTGATATGATGAAGTGTCGGGGTAATGGGCATCGCAGGCCAACTGTTTATCACATGCTGACACTTATGCATTAAAATAGAGCATTTCTTATATGTCTGAATCAAATATCCTTCAGTAAACTCTACATCTCTTTGTTATCTTAGCAGAGAAAAATGAAAACAAGTCTTCTCAGAGTAATGATGAGCCACGGCCTCAGTCAACCTTAAATCGGAAACCTAAACAAATCATAGTCTGGCTGCCCCGCACGACAAGCAGAAGAATGCAAAGAACAAGGACATTCCTGGGTAGAAAAATGAGGGAGGGGGATTACTTTATTAAGATGTACTGAAACACAGATCACCGCAGATGGATGAGCGCCGCACTCAAAGAGAGTCCTCGGAGAACCAAATCCATCTCCCGCAGGAGTCACACGCATCTGTTTGAAAAGTCAATCCTTTGCAACTTTGGGCTTTAATTGGAGCGAAGGAGCCTCATTTGGAAACCTCTGGGCAACAACCTGAGACATCGGCTCAGAAACCTCCATCTGCCATTAAAAAAAGGGGGGGGACAGAACCAAAAGAAGGAACCATAGAGGTGAGATCTGGGAACTGCAGGCTCGTGCTGCTGACTCAGGCCTCAATCAGCAGAGTGCCTGGACCGTCCACGAAGGAGGTAAATGCTAATATTGCTCTTGTGGGTTGATAAAATAAAGTCTTTCCAGGGCAGATGGTTGATGCCTGGCCTCATTCTGCTGGTGCGATGGCAGCGGGGGCTGGTCTGGAATTAGTGGGGCCCTCCATCAGATAACACGCTTTCTGTTTCATGTAAAGATGCTCAGCACATCAACAGAGACATGCTTCACCGTGACGTCAAACCCGCCTCTGCGATCCGGAGGCTTTCGGCCTACGTGCAACCAGCTGGGACAAGTCTGGGAATGGGAGCGCTGAAATGGGAGCGTGGGCCTATTCCGTCTCCCACCCTTCAGTCTTTCAGCACCACTTCTGGACGGGAGTCCTGGTGAGAGAGTGGGAGGCGAGGCAGGAGGAGCATCCTGCGAGCGGGAAGCAGACGGGGAGAAACTCTGCTCCTTTTTATTTTTTTTTTAACACTGTGTCCGTGGAAACTTTCAGAACCTGCACTGAAGTGACCCATGCTGGTGAGAAAACTACTAATAAAACCTCAGAGCGCCACCCACGGAACAGGAAGAGTCACAGGGAGTAGTACGGTGAGGAAAAGACCGTAGCGTTCCTGAATACTTAAACTTGAGGAACTCGCGTGAATCCAGGCCAAATCAAATTACAGTGAGGGAGTTCTTTATTTGACAGGTGAGGAATGGCTCTGGAATATTTCCCCAGAGCAGAAAGGCTGCGCTGTACCAGCCATGCTATCTGGCTTTCTGCAAACACGTATTCATCAGTTGCACAATGGCATGTTGGCGGCAGCTCCTCTTAATCAGAACCCGCATTCATCAGGATTTTATTCTAACATTATGTTTCCCTCGGACAAAAATGTCTCCCCGACCTGCAGCGACGGAGACGTTTGTGACAAATGCAGCTCCCGATGGAAGAGGGGGTGATATTACAGAGCCGTCCCATCAGATCTGAATGAGCGGTTAATACTGCAGTCGTCTCATTCATCTCTGTCAGCCAGAGTTCCAGCCTGGATGCACCAAAGTCTTTGACCCAGCTGGAAAATGGCCTCCAGCTGTCCCGTCATTAGAGCTGATAAGGCGCGGCGGCGCAGCACGCTACTTCACTTCGCCATCATCTGCTTTGTGTTTGTTTTATTTCCGACAAAAGAGAACAAATAAAAAACATACAAAATAAAGAACCAGTACTCTTCAGAGAGTCACTATGGTGTCATTTTATTTGTTTTATGATGATGTTATAAATTATATCAATGTAATAAATTTCCACTTCTTCAATGAGCTTTTATCCGAGATCAGTGTCTACAATTTGTTTATTTCTCAACATTCTTCCGAACAAGTTATTTACGTGGTCGCTTTTAGTGACTCTGGACTTTAGTTTGATTTTATTTATCTCAGTAATGATCAGAGTGGATTTTGTGTATTTGTTCATTCGGCAACAGTCCTCCAAGGATGAGTCAGAGTGTCAATAAAAACGAGTGTTTAAACTTCCCGTCTGCTGAAAATTGTGTTTTAAATTTGGTCACAATCAAGCAACAGTAACAGTGTTGGATTGCACGCCGGACCATGTCAGCGTACTAGGAATACTGATCATGACATTGAGTCCACCAGGACACACACGACGACTCTGGGAAGACAAAAAAGCTATAAATTCTCAGTTTTCCACCAGCTTAAGTCAGAGACAAATGAATGTAAACTTCCATCAGATCTGCCCTAAAAACACCTGGGAGACTGCAAAGGTCAAGTAGAAGAAGGTCCACTGAGACAAAAGTGGAGCATGTGCCCATCAGACCAGAGACGTTATCGTATCTGTGGTCACAGCTTTTGTTAACATTGTCACAGACGGACCCGGTCACACTGTAAATGTTGGGATGGATTGATGATCCTGATTAAACAAGGCTGCCTGAACATTGATCTCACCTCACAGAGACAGGGGGCGGAAATAATCCGCTGCTACAACGCTGTCGATCGAGCAGCCGTGTGACAAGAGCGAGCCGTGCCCTCACGCCAAGTCCCCGCCATATGTTACGGAGCGGGTAGAAGATAGCTCCACCATGGCCACGACGGGGGACTGGGCGACTGCTGGGGATCAATACTGCGCCTACGGAGCAACCGAGCCCGAGAGGCAGCGACCCCGGCCGACCTCTGCATCTTCAGAGACGGCGTGCCAGCACAGCAGCTCGATACGTCTCGCAGCAGCAGTATGGGGCCATCACAGTTTGGGACGGCAAGTTGCCTCGTCATGCGTGCCCCCATACATACAAACAGCATGTTGCCGTACGGGATTAAAGGCACAGCCATGAGCATTAAGCATATTCATTTTTTGCCCTTTTACTTTAAATATTTGTGTTCTTATTTTCGTTACTATTAACTCTGCAGTCTATATGATGCAGCAGAAGCAAACCAAAGAGAAAATTGGTCTGGATTTGATTTTTACTTTTACATTTTCATTTGGGGGACTTTTTAGCACTTAAATTTAGAGAATTATCAGTTGCTGCCATGAACACACAGTTCCCGATCAATAAACACCACCCTCCTGTGGCACTCTGAGCTGTTTGTGGCAAATTATTGATCTGTCTAAATGCAGGTGTCTGCATGTTGCCCCTGGAGAGCCAGAGTGGACTGTCTGCATGCCCCTACGCTGCCCACACTACCCCACCCCCTTTGCCCCGTGCTTCCACCCCCCATCTCTCTCTCTCTCTCTCTCTCTCTCTCTCTCTCTCTCTCCTGCCACCCTGGCTAAGCAGCCAACATCACGGCCCCCGCTGAGACCGACGTGTGACTTGATGCCATCGATAAAACCGCAGGCTGAGATGGACTTCCGCCGCAGCACGCACAGTTAGCCAGGCCGTCTGCGGTGAGCCACCTTGATGAGGGATGCCCCTGGAGGAGGCAAACACTCAATATCTCACCAGTAGGTTTCCTCAGATCCATACTGGTTCATGTTTGTGCATCATTTTTCCGTTGTTGGTTATCGGTCTGGCGCTCTTTCTCTCTGGCCTGACTCACTGCAACAGTGATTAATGGAACAAATGGAAGAAATGCTTTTATCGAAAATATGGAATATGACAAAGGTCAAACGTTGTTTAAAGTTTGGGAGTTTAAAAGCAAGCAGCTGCTATCCTACGCTAAAACAGTGTCACAGGATAACGCAGGATTTAGCCTTGCCAAAGCTTTTATATCTGTGAATCAGCTGTTGCGCCTTTATCTTATCCCTGACAGCTTGTTTGGTTTGTGTAACAGCTTATTATCTACGCATGTGAAAAAGGTCACACTTTGCTAAATTGTGTGTGTGCGTGCATGCGGGTCTTGCAGAGGGAGTCTTGGGGAGTTTCTGAAGCTGGTGGCCTTTTCCCCCCTTTCTCAGAGTTGAAAAACAAACGGGGCAAGATAAATCCTCGATCGGAGATCAGAGATCGGAGAAAGACTTCCACTTTTACAGGATCACAGCGCAAAGAAGATGCCACATAAGTAGATTTTGTAACCTGCGGTCTGTTTTAAGAGGAGTTTAGAATTCGTTGCGTAATCTTTTGATCTATGACTTGACCCACAAACACATTTCTCAACCACTTATTTCTTATCATCAGCAGTAGTCATTTTTATTTGGGAGCAGTCGCGTCAGTGTTAAGCAACTCTTGACAGTAACAGTATGGAAGACACCCCACAGTCCTGTATCTTAACAGCACGCCCTATCAAGACAGACGAGCCAGAGGGGAGCTTAAATGACTGAAGTTACTGATAGCGCCACTGACAGACAGCAGTCATGATAGCCAGGTCCTCAAACGCTGCTTACACTGAAAAATAACAGAGTTCCAGGAGGAAAAGAAATGGAGAAACGGTCATATTTCCATTAAGTCTCTCGCATGATTCAAGTTCCCACACAGCACTGCTGTGTGTATCTTTGCTGGTCTTGTTTATAGAGTTGTCTTTTTTTTCCCTCTCTCGTCTTTTTAGATCCAGACCAACTTCCTTAGTGTTTGGGAGAGAGAAAGAGAGAAAGAGAGAGAGAGAGAGAGAGAGAGAGAGAGAGAGAGAGAGAGAGAGAGAGAGAGAGCTCCTTCTACAACATAGCTGAGATGGATGAATGTGTGACAGCACTCTCCCTTTATTCTTTCAGTTCTGTGTGCGTGCGTGTGTGCGTGCGTGCGTGCACATGCACACTGGCTGTATAAACTCAGCTAGAGGAACCCTGCGCCTGTAGGAGATAAAGACCTCTCCTAAAATGTAAACACTCTCTGAAGTGGTGAGCAGGGCAGCTGTAGTGTGTGTGTACACACACACTACACACACACACACACACACACACACACACACACACACACACATACACACACACCTACATATACATTAATGCAAGCCTAAGGTCAAGGTTAAGCAGCACACTTTTTCAATGCTCACTTTCCCTCTCGAAGCAGCAACATTTCGCTCTGGAGTTTGAAACAGGCCACCTTGACGGAAGAGAAACAGTGCGAATGGACGGACGCTGTGCAGCAGCTGGACGCACGGTACATTTCCATTTAGTAACGAGTGTCAAACAGGGATGGCGTGACTTTGCACAGCTATCATTGAGATTTGTCCCTATGTGAATGCAAAAATGCTTCAGAGCAGATGGTCATATGGTCATTTACATGCTGTTGCAAGTAAAATGACGGAAAATCAATGACTGATCGGAGCTTTTATGTCAAAAAAGCAAAGATAACTGAGCAATTAGACCAATAAAAGAGAGAGAAGTAACTGAAGTGGCTGGCATGCTGGGACCATTCTTCATGAATAGCAAAAGTGCAAATGACTCCCTTTAATCACCTCTGGAAACATTCTTTTTTTGTGTCTCAGTGCAGAAATCTCTATGAAACCTAGCGCAGTAACAGTCATTCTTAAGTGGCGTACAGGTGTGCTGTTAGAGCACTCAACAAAATACCTCGAGCTCGGCCAGAGTGTTGGGAAAAAACCGAGAGGTCGGCGGGAATCGCTGGTAATCATTGCCGGAGTACATCTTTATTATCTTGGTCAATGGACAGAAGTGGATCCTGAGGTAAAAATACCACAGCCTGCTTCGCATCAATGTGATGCTCTTATCTGACATTTGAAAGACATTCAACAGGAAGAGTAAGCAGACCTTTACATATATGGAGAATTAAAATATATGCAATTTAATATAATAGTTTTGGCCAGCTTGTTTGTAAATGGGGGGGGGGTTCCATTAGTAAAAGTTAAAACTGCACATAAAATGGTTAAAAGTAAGAAAAGGAAAATACTTTACTTGAAAGAATGACCTTTTTCCTTCCATCTACTGTAGAAACTCTCTGGCTGATAGACCAGAACAAATGTGACTGAGAGATAGTTAAAGTTTATCTGGTGACAGAAAGTTAAAGGGCTAATGGGAGCGACCAGCTCCGTCTTTACAGCGCAACAGATATCAATCCAGTGCAGGGAGGTGACATGGGAAAACATTAGCTGCGTTTCAGAAGGACAAGGTGAGAAATTGCAGCTGGCAGTTTACAATAGTTCCACTCGACTGAGCTATTGATTTTGTCCCCGGTTCTGGCTGGGCTCTGGGCGCGTTGCAGCCTTTGGTGGCGCTCTTTGGCTCTCTTCTGGGACACTGGGGGGAAAGACACCGCCACGGAACAAGCGACTCGAATGTGTGGCGGGTCACTCTCGCCAAGAGCCCCAAAGACGCACGCGTGTTTTCTCAGACAATCATTCTCTTTGTTTGCTGCCACTGTCCTCGGGATGCTGCTGCTCACCACGAGTAGGTCAAGTGCAAAGAGAAGCAGACAAGGACTCCTAAATGAAACAGACCTGGCGTGAGGATTTAAGTGCACCTTGTTTGTCCACGCTCACATCAGGGGAGTCAGTGATGTGCAAAGAAAAGTAGAGATGGACGGTGAAAGAGCAGAGATCAGCAACCGCCCAACAGCCTAGGAGTTCTTCAGCTACATTTAAAGTATCATAAAGCCAATTTTATAGAAAATATAGATTAAAATATGTGATCACTGAGAGGTGCTGACACACTCCAGACAGAAACCAAAGCGCCAAACTACCTCAAATTCAGCCATTTGTCTTAAGAAGAATACCAGAGAGAAGGCAAATAAAAGTGGTCAGAGACGGGCAGCTGTTTGGGTTTCTGAGGATCATCCAACAGAGAGAGATAAAGGACAGGACGGGACGCTACCGAGGGAACAGGCAGGGGAAAAAACCGCTGGAGAACCGTGGACAGTACAGAGGGCAGCCCAGCAATGGGCGGGCGTGACCCTGTGGCCTAAATACTGCGGCTGGTTGCAGGTGAATTCAGGTGTGGCTGATTGGAAGGTGAGACCTGGGCGGTGATGAGGAGAGGTAAAGGAAGGTTACTGAGAAGGTGAAGCCACTGACAGGCAGATTGTGATGGATAGAGTCTCACACACATGATCTGTTCTGAGGATGCAGATAAAATGAACCATGTGTTCAAGTCAATAAAGTAATTAAAAAATAATACAAAACATAATAAAAAAAATTGCCTGCAACTACGAATATAAACAGTCAAGTGTTATCTTTAAAAAACTGTGATTGCAGTGTGAGTGGAGCCTATCTGTTCTTCTTATTTGCTACTTAGTCCTCTTCCTTATCCTTTCATGGAAAGAACAGAGGTCCCAGATTAGAACCTTCACCTTCAACCCATTCCAGTGTTTCCGTGCACTTCAGTTATTTTACTGAGTCTCTGCACCTGATTTGTGGAGAGCGTTTTTCACTAAGATATGAGGACCAACATGGTAGCACCGGCGAGGGCATTAAGGCAACAGGCAGGCAGACCGGCGGGCGGCAGATAAAGAGAGCTCTATTAGTCTCGGCTCATTGTGCCACTCCGATTTCTCTCTACGTCCTAATTGGCTGGCTTCTGTAGGCTCGGCAGCCATATTTTAGTTTAAAGGCAAAAGATCCAATAGGTCACAGGAATAAAGGGGCCCGTTTGACAGGTCAGCAGGCTGATGTCTATGGCGTAGTCTCGGGTCAAAGGTCAAACCAACATCAAGATAGGCTGTGGCAGCGTGGGTCAGCTCCTACACTGGAGGGCCCAGTAAGTAAGACTGGAATGTTGTGACCTGCATTGTGCTGTGAACGTCCACGGAGACCATTATTTTAAACAGTTTTTTTTTTTTTTAACAAAAATACTGGAGGATATTTTCTAAAAGTAATATAGATAAATAGTAGTGTAAATTCAGCAAATATTATATTATATTATATTATATTATATTATATTATATTATATTATATTATATTATATTATATTATATTATATTATATTATATTATATTATATTATAAAGTGAAAAAAATGTCATAACTTAATTCTTGAGTTATGAAACTAGCTAGAATTAGTTACTACAGATTAATGTATGATGATGTTTATGTCAGCCAAATGCAAATCAAACACTGTTTAAAGCTACAACCAAATGAAACAGTTATGGATAATCGATGAAGTCAGAGGTCTTAAGTGAATAACAATAGTCTTTCACCGGAATCAGTACTGTCCTAACTCGATTAGCATTAACATTCACCTCAAAGAAATGAGTAGCCAGAAGACATGAAATTCACTGTGCATCTTTGCACACACACATGCGCGCGCGAGCGCACGCACACACATAGACATGCACATGCACACACAAATGCAGGACAGTCTGCCTGGCACCAGACAGCAGTGCACGGCCAAATGAGATGTGTGAGAGCCCCCTGCTGCCAAGAGGCGGACAGGAAGAAGAAACAAACCCTGTCTAATGGAGACATGACATGCTCGCCAGGGCGGAAACTCAAACAAACGATTAATGGGCCATGGAGCCTTTGGTACAGCAGCAAAATACCCACTGCTGCTCGCCCCGCTCACCCCACCCCTTTCTCTGTGCTGACTCCGTCTCGATCAGTGCCATGTCGGACGAGAGCGTTTGACATTTCAAGACGAAGGCCCCAAGCCCGAGGCGACGTATTTCTGCCTCAACCCAATTCTGCGGGGATTCGCACGAAGCGGACAAGACGACATCAGCGTCGTCTCACTCAACGCCGCAAAGATCACAAAAGATTAAAGGAGGGACCAAATCTCCACACAACAACAACAAGTTTAGTGAAGATCACTGAAGCGTCTCATGATCAATAGTACCAAAATCACAATGGAAGCCTTAATGCTCTCATGCAGTCAGATAGCCGGTGCGCTCTCCTTCCTTCACAACAGCGAGTCTCAAAACAAAGAAGAGGGGAAGCCTCTTTACGTTCATGTGTTTTGATTAGCAGGTAATGATCTTTGATCTAATGCGCTGACTGGGAAAGTGCGGCTCCCATTGAAATCCGGTGGATGCTTGGCCGACCTGGAGCCAGTGTCACTTCTCGTTAGGGCCTGCAGCTCCCTGACCTCCCTATTGCCAGTCCCAGCCCCCTCCTCGCAGCATGATCACCCCGCGTAATGATATCAATAGCAGCAGGGGTGCAATGAATACAAATCCGCGTGCAGAATGTTTGGACAAGAATTCGCTCGGAGCCCCCCCCCCCCACTAACCACCATTCCACCTCTATCTCCCACACAAAAGGGGCTAAGTTAGGCTGTAATCTGGATGGTTGAATTTGCTTGAAATCGTTTGCTCGTTTGGAGGGGGGGGGGGGGGGGCCTCATGGTCGTCTGTAAGCGCATGTGCATCGTAGAGTCCTAGTCTGTTTTGATGAGCTATGCTGGATGTATAAATCAGCACGTGATGGCACTAAATTGTTTTAATCTAGTCATGCATGCAGCTAAATCGCTCAAGCTGCAAAGTATATGATAATCACCGTTGCATGCTTAATTAATGGAAAACAAAACTCACTTGTTTATTTGCATGAAATAGGGCAGTACAGGCAAATATTTACACGGCTGTCCCGTGGGCTCTTGTTCTCACAGCACACCGTTTCAGTCCTGTTAAATCGTATCAGAAAATAGAAACACTTTTGCTTGATTGAAAAGCAAATGGCTCCAGCGCACAGTTGCGAGCAGGCACACAGGCATCGCACACTCTGTCCAGTGTTGCATCTGACATGGCAGCCACCTGACTTCCGTCTCTGGTATTGACACAGGCGTTTGAGGCGCCCAGGTCACCGGTGCCCATAACAAAGCTATGTTCATGGAAGCGGCCAATGAACCCCTTTTAAACCAGGAAGGAGAGAACCGATGTATTTTTTTTTAATTAACAAGACTGGAAAAGCAATAAAGTGGCTGCTCTGAGACCTGTTTATTATTAGTTGCTGCAACACAATGCAGCCACACTGTGTACATATGTGCACCCCACGCTCTTCCCAAAGGAGTGCATGCCATGCGTAGGTGCACACAGGGTTCTCTCTTCTGTACCTGCGTGCTTTCTTATTGCTGTCTCAACACACCTCTGTCATTTTAGAGCTTCAATAGCCGCACACGTCTGTGAGGCAACCACAAGTAGCAGCAGAAGATAAAACACGCTTGAGGACGACGCTACAAGCCAGACCCCCTCCTCTCCTTACTCAGTGGTTTACTGTATATCATCCGTGCGTCATCTACGCATCCGTATCTGAAGTGCGTCGCTAGCCGCAGTCTGACAGAACCTTCTCGGCTTGTGGTCTGTCGTCGCTGACGCTAACGTCCTTTAATTCCAAGCAGAAGCGTGCACGCTGACAAACTGTGGCGTGAGGGGGGAAATATATAACCTGCACATGCTCTGTGGGGTTAATTCCTTTGCTTCGCATTAATTTTGTAAATCCAGACCAAGATTTAGATCTGAAGCCGACTGTGTTGAATGTTTTATGCGGTAATGACGTTTGCAGGGGTGTGAGAAGACCCATCTCCTCTGACTCGACACTCAGGTAGCCTGTTGGCCCAAAAGCCTTTTATTCCGCTACTTCTCAAATGCATTAGCATTAATGTGACAACAGGAAATTAAATCTTCACGTGGACACGAAGAGGCTCCCCCAGGTCAAGCATCCTTTGCCATACAGCTTTCAGCCTGGCTCAGTTTGCAAAGTACTTTTTGATGTTTTTGTTCTGTTCTGAGCCATGCTTGACAATGCAGTCAACACCTTTAGATTACGTTCCCAAAGCCAGGCGCCCTCGCAGAGTTTGATAGTGTAATGAAAAGTAAAATGGGCTCCAACATCTAGTCTAAATTAGAGGAAAGATTAAGATGAATAGCTACATCTGGCTCTCACTTGAAACTCTAAAGGAAGTTGAGATAACCAAAGAGGGCCTGGTTATTCATCACCATCCAGACATGTGCCTGTACATAACTGCAACAACTCAGAAAAACAGCCATGGGCAGACGGAAACTCACAGGGAAGGCTCAGAAGAAGCACCTGATTGTGGGTCCTGTGTTCCTTTAAAAAAAGCCATAATAACCGCCTACATACATAGTTGTGTTGTAAAGGAGCAGAGGGGAAAGTATGGGACTGACAGCTGGGCTCTGAGGGCACCTGGTTAATTTCACCTATCATCCAGACCCTTAGTGCCCCACACATTCCCTTGCATCTCTCTCCCATTCACTCTCCACACTTTGTCTCAGGGGAGCAACTTTTCCTCCAGATCCTGACTGACATAAACCCCAGAGCCGCAGACCCCAAACAGCCCTGGCCGCAGAGCCCCGGCTGCCTGTCTTCTGCCTGCTTCATCTATCTCTTTCTACCACGATTTCCACCCTCTTAAGCATCGCTCCCCTTTGTTCTTGGAGTCGATCGATGCGTCATAACTCAGCCGGCCTCTGGCGTTTGATGTCTGAGCTCTGGATATCATTTCGAGCGTTTTCATTTCAATACCAGGCCTCGCAAACGCAGCAAATGATGTGTGCATTCAGATTATAACGCGCACATACGGAAATAATAATTGTAATAAAGCCAACATTGATTCAAAGTGCAAAATTAGCTCACCTAAAACCCTTCCATTCTGAGTAGAAAGGTATGTTGTATTAGGTGCTAATTTACTAAATCTATTTTCCACAAACAAGATTAATTCTGTGCAAAACAGTTTCTAAAATACATTGATTTCAGTGAATATCTTTAGCAAGCATGATCATCAGTAAATCGTTCGTCATAGCTCTCAGCTCCCTAGAAACCAAAGGAGAGAGATCCGATTTAACCCGTGGTGTCACGGGATGCTGGAGTGCGTTCAGGTGCAGTGAGCTGGGAGGGAGTGCAGTTGTCATGTTCCCTAACGTGTAGCAGGATGTATTGCTGGCAGAAGCAGCAGGGGAGATCCAGAGACTCTCCTGCACACTCACGGCCTCATGAAAGAATGATGGTTGATTACCTGCAGGAGATGAGCTGCGCGGGCCCTCCGGAGTCACAGGACAACACTTTAGCGCAGCAAAGCTACACGTTCCAGATGACTGAGGGGAAAAAAGGGAAACTTAGCAGGGAGAAAATCCATCTTTTTTTTTTTTCTTTACTGTCAGCTGTTTTCTAAAAGTGTCCAGAAAATAGGACCTCACACATTTAAAGGAACCCAGACAGGTTTATTTTCTAATGACTGAAATGATTTATTTTCCAATATCTGCGCTTGATTGAGCATTTCAAACGTGCTACAGGAAACTGACCTGATGTTTTCGGAAATGACACTATGCTAAGTGTAGCCTGTCTTTCAATGCTTGATACTTATGCAAGTATGCTGAAAAATAAAGCGGTTATATATTCTCCTCTTTTTAGTGAATAAGGTCCAGATGGCTCGACTGCACCCATCACTTTACCTCCATCAGCCACTCTGCTTATCGGCAACTTCACTTCACTTCAAGGAAGCACTGACAGCTCTGTTAATTAGCACCTTTGGCCCTTTTTTTGCCGACACAAAGACATTCATACACGTCTATTAACTCCTGTCTTCTTCCCACATATGTAGCCTGTCAGACAGTTGACGTCTTCTTCCTTTGAAATTCGGTTGTGTAAATATATTAAATAAATCAACGTGGCCATTCTCTAAGCATATGTTTGTTCAACACAGAATGGAAGACAAAGTAAAAAGCAGGTTATTTTTTGAACTTAGGTTTGTAAATGTATATTTTTTTAAACTGGAAATTTTAACCTCAGATTACTTTCCTACATTTACTACATTCATAGAGCATCAATGTGAATGTGCATGTGGGAGTTTTCAAATACAAAAAACTTGGCAGAGGTAAACTTTTAAACAGTTTTCAACTGCATTTTCCTCTTACTCTGTGAAATTTGTGTGGATGAGTTTTTAAATGATTCAAAAAAGGTCATTGTAAACTTTCAGTCTCACCATTTTCATCACTGCTGCCGCCATTTCTGCAGCGCCTCCAAACTAGACGTCTGTTTTCTCTGAAGCTGCAAGCCGCCCAGTTGACGGTGGCACCGGTCCAGGGTCAGTCCCGGGCTCCTGGCCTCTACCCTCAGCGGAACTGAGTCGCTGACCTGTTGGCCATTTGTCCGAAGTGCAGGTTCGAGAGCTTTGATCTGCTGCTGCCAACGATTGGAAGTAATGAAAGTTGCCTTTGCTAAATTACAGCGGGGTCCTCACGACTAATAAATAATCATCAGCTTGTTCAGATCCAGGCCATGTGCTGTGCTCAGATGGTGAAGTTGATGCCTGAAGGATCAAAACAATCTTTGTACATGCACAGCGCTGAAGATAGAAGGTTTGAATGAAGACACCGAATAATAGCTCATCTTAAAAACCAACCATATTTTGTTCATTTACACCAACGTTGTTTTTTTGTATAAAAAAACATGGCTGTGGGCTTAATCCTCCTGTGTGTTTGAAGTGGTTGGCCAAGGGGGCGGGACAAACCCAATGATTGATAGCTGCTCGGCCTATAGCGCCGGCCGAGCTTCCTCCAGGAGGTCAGGTCCTGTCTGGCCCCTATCCACTGCACACTTCCACAATATTTCCGGGGTCTTGGCCCTCCAGGCTGGCTAAAACGCAGAGGATACAACATTAACACGAAAAACTCTGTACCCCCTCGGCGCCATGCTGCGGGCCTGATCGGGGCCTTGTCTGAGGTGGGGAAGAGGGGAGGAAGCAGAGAAAAATATAGTCTTGAACCAGTCCCAATTCTGAATCTCATTATGGGAGAGGTTAGTGCAGTCGCTCCCCTCCTCCAGGCACTAACGTTTAGGTCAATCCGTTCTTTACTTATTACCCAACACACCAGATGTAAAGTTCATAACCTGTTTGCGCCACACCTGGCTGAATGTAGGCCAGATTCCTCTTTAAGGGACTCACGCAACCACTCGACTAGACACAGTGTGGCTGGGAAGCAGGGGCCCCTGTTTCAAAGATGCTGTGCTTTGTCAGCTTCAAGCGATCCCTGTTGGGTTCCTCTTTACGCAGCTCTCTTCAGCACCGGCCAGTTTGTCGGCCCCCCGATTCAACAAACACTTCATTCACAAATATCTGCAACCAGAAAAGCCATGATGGGAGGCCCAGAAAGGCCTCGAGGACTTTGTTTGAGGCATTGTGCAATGGCTATAGCGCCATCTTTTGGTCGATAAGTTAAGTTAATACACTCACATGCTGAACAGTAAAGAGAATATTACTCGAAATTAAAAATAATTAGGAGCATAATAGGGTCAGAGATATGCATTAAAAAATATTTAATTTCATATAGTTTAAAGATGCCTTTTAAAAGTGGGAAAAGAAAATGTAAATATTAAATATAAATAAAGCTGGTTGCTTGTTTTAGGCAATCCTAAATTTTGTTACATGTTCGAAAGAAGTCTCTTTTAAGAAGCTCGGCCATCTTGTTATTCAGGTTTGCATCTTGCATTTTCCATTTTTTCTTCTTCTTCCTCTTCTTCTTCTTCTTCTTCTTCTGCTGCTGCTGCTGCTCCTTCTGATCCTGGGGAAGACAAATGATGTGTGTAACCTCAGAGAGACGCGAGCGCTCACCGAGGGCGAAAAGAGAGTCTGGGAAAACATTCCCTCGACGTGGACAAAAGAGAATGAAATGAAATGGTAGAAAAGATTTTTCCAATGCGAAGTCTTAAGGTAAAAAGCAGTGTTAAAACAAATAGTGGGATTTCTACAGTTTATCTGGCCTTTTTTGTCTTCACTAGTAAAAATGAATAAATAAAGATCGCCTTTGTGTCCAGGTAAAGGTTTGACGTTGCACATAATCACACTTACAATGATTCTGCTCATCTAAATGGGAACAGCAACTCCAGCTCAGCTTTGCAGTACAGTACCATTAACCTGGAGGCACTCAGATGATATGTTCAAAGCACAGCACACCTCTGTTCCTGCTCTTCATCCATAATGTAGGCAGGAGAGTGGAGATAGCCCTGGAGAGGAGGCCTATTCTGGTGGAAAAAATGACTAGAATAAAGTAAATATTCACAGTGGAATAGTAGGAATAAGGGATGAGCTCATTCCTCCACGGGGTCGTTTTAGGGAGCCGGGGTCAGGTTTGTGAGGGAGACGGGCTGGAGGTGTTGAGTAGATGCAAACGAGCCGGCCTCACGGAGGAGCGACAGTGATGCTGATAACCCACTTTCCATCCGCCCCGAGAGGAGCTCTTTATAAGGGCTTTCTGACGGGGCTGCAGCTTCGTGGACGTCCCCAAAAATAACCATCTCGTAGAGCGGATCCGGTGGGCTGTGGTTCCATGCCTTCAACAGCGCTGTACCCTCTACTCTTCTGTTATTCACCATGAACCAAGAACGTTTTCTTGTTTCATTTTTTTGTGACTTTACAGCACCCAACAACAAGCTCGAAGAGCTCTCAGGGTTAACTTTCCAGCTCCAAGGCTTAATTAATATTTCCCTCTGTGCAACCTCATCAGACTTTTTCCGCGTTTTGCTCATTCTTGTGCATTTGTAGTTAAATACCAATTTCTGTGTAGAACTCTTACTGCCACATGAATTTTCTTGGTCTTCCTGCAGAAAATGTTAACTGTGCTGATGCGAAACATCAATTAGGATTGATAACTCACTTATCATTTCAGATTACTTATTATCATTCAGTTTTTTTATTATAGTTGGAAACATTCCTAAAAACATGGACAATGTGGTCCTCAGCAGGTGGAAAAAGAAAAAAAGGCCCTAACCTGCCGCTGATTGTAATTTATTTTAATGGTGTGAAGGGAAACCAATGCAGAAGACTCACGTGGAACTTGTTTTCAGATGTGAACATTTCCGGTTGAATGTCCTCTATCCAAGATTGCATCTAGATTTACAGTCAGGGGAGCCGACGCACGCTTTTCTGGATATGAGTGATGTTTTATGTCAGGATGGGCAGGTGGGGGTTTCAGGCTGCAGCGTTTGGAGGCATATGGTGGAAAATGTAAGATTTAGATTACAACGAAACAGCAGGATGTTTCAGTCCTGCATTTGCTGATCTTAGATCATCTGAAATTGGTCTGGGAATTCTCAAACAAAACACTTACGTATCAAAGTGATCCTTACTGTGGTCAGACTTCTTGGCTTTTCAACCATTTTTCTGAAACAAATACGACAAATGAGCAGATTTAAGCCAAACAAGGAGATTCGTGCATATCAATCAAAAGCTGATGAATTATTTGAGCCTGCCAGAAAAATATAAGATTAGGCCATTCTGTATAAACAAATTGGGCTGCATTACATTTACTGCTATTTCTGAAATTGTCACACTTCATCAAATTTTTTTCACGTTACGTTTTCAAAGAGTTTTGCATCATTTTCCGAGTCTGGTTCCTATTCAAGTGTAATGACGGCCCTGAGCCAGCACAACCCCAACAGACATTTCTAGTGCTAATTAGGAAGATTTGGCCCTGGGACGGTCCCACTAACTGCAGTTCTTCCCTTGTCATCAAGCTAATTTAAGGTTCTTTAAGGGTCTGCAACAAAGGTGGTTCCAAAACAAAGCCACAACACTGCAATTATAATCCGACAAAAAAACCAGTTGAGCCAGAAACCTCTCAGTAGATGGGATTTATGGGGGGGGAAAATATCCCAGCAGATATGTAAGCAGGTAGGAACATGAGAAATGAAACTGAGCTGCTCGTGTCAGTCATACCGGCCCTGTCATTCCTCAAGTGGCCTTTTGCCTCGTGAGCGATAGCCCGGGAAAGGGCAGTAATCTTATCAGGGCCCGGGCCAGACTGCAGCGGAGAGACAACCCACTCACCTATCTGCAGAAAGATAATTGCTCTGATAGCGACTCAAGATGAATGAGATATGGGAATAAAATTACGTGTAGATGTTAAAACACCTCGCTTTAGTGCTCATACTCTCGTGTTCTCTGCAGACGGGAAACTTGCAGTCCAGTTTTTGGGATCTCATTAGATCCATCTGTGGGACGCACAAGTCAGCACTTAGTAATGCAACATTTACACAGCTTTGTAATTTAAAATCCGAGTCGGAACCCACAATCGACTGTCCCCCACAGCTGCAGAGACACAGGCAGCACAGTCCTGCTGCAGCTCACCATTGATATTCCACTCTTACTCTAGTGCAGGCAGGACTCTCAGGATGCTCAGGCTCTTCAGCGTATCTCAAGTGGATGCTGTGTCAGTCCTGGGAACCATAAACAAAGATAAAGCTGCAGTTCCTGATGACTGGATGGCCGCCGTGTAGGACTGTAGGACGGGGAGAGAGGCCATCAGTTAGACAAGGAGGGCCAGGGATGTTTCATGGAGCGTGGCGTATGAGGCAGAGACGGGCTGGAGCTCGCTATCTCTCTATTAGGGATTAACTGATATCACAGGCAAAGTAACCTCCTTCACTCTGGTTCGTTCTGGCCACAGATGGAGATGGGACGGCTAGCACAAATGTCCTATCAGGTCACTGCGGGGGACAAATTACTTTATATAGAAAACCCATACATGCTCAGATTCATATTTCACTAATCACACGTTGCACAAGTGCTCACAGTACCTTCATAGTTCTACAGTATTTACTGCATTTTATAGTCTCTATAGACTCTATTTTATTAATAAATGTATTCCCAATGGATAGAAACTATGGGAATCCTTCCATCAGGCAGTAGATTTAACATTTCATCTGAAAATCAAAATAAATGCTGCCTATATAGCAATCATCGTCATGGCAACCCTGATGTATTTGCATCAAAACACTGACAGTTCCTATTACCGGTTTTCTTCCACACACAGATGACTGGAGAGCACAAATCCTCAGATGACGAAGAGCCTCGGCCCGCGAGCAGCAGCAGCAGATGCAGAGGGATAACCAAGGAGAGCCTGCGGACGCTGATCCAGAGCGGCGAGCGCGTTAACCACGTCCAGATGGACGTGGAAGGAGCCTCTCATCTACTTGGCTTCATTCACAAGCTGCTCTACATGTGGTCAAAGTTTTGCACCTTCCAGGGGACTCGACGTTGCCAGATGATGGTCCCTCATATCTTCTGCTGGAAATAAATTACAAGATCAATTGATGTGTGGCCACAGACAGAGACGACGAGATGCTTCTCAGATGTGAGCCGACCACAATCCTGATGAGGACGTTAACACGCTTTATATGAACGGATTATTATGAGACGCAGAGCCCTTCACATGCAATCATGCTGTTTTTCTTCCTTTTTATAATTAGGAAAACATTTGCGTTCTTCACACACGTTCCATCTTCACCGTGCATGTGAGCAATTTAAAGAGGCCGAAACAAAAGCTAAAGCGAAAGGAAAGGGACATCAAAAGCTCTGTGGTTACAATGGATTTTCATTACAATTATATTAAACTCTACAAAAAAACTGACTTTAATCCCCCTGAGAAAACAATCACTCTTTAATGGAGCTATATTGTCATTCCACATGTTCTCAGATCTGATTCCAGACACAAGATTTCTATCATTACTCCAGCATCCTGCCTCCCTGCTGCCATTTCAGCCACTTCCTGCATGACGTATGCAGGAACTGTCCTCACCCAGGTCCTCATTCCCTCAATTTGTTCACTAAATCAGAAATGTAGCGGAACCATTTTCTCTGCTCAAATGTCTTAAACTGATTATCTGTTCTTACCAAATTAAGAAGACACACATCAGGCAGCACGTAAATCCAAAACAAGTCCTGAAGAAGGTCTCTGCCATTTTCACGTTGTGAAATTTAATGCACGCTCTGGGAGAATATTCCAGACCTGCAGATCCCAACAAATACCATAGCAAGTCCCTACATTTTGCACGTCCGTGTAGTGTGTTTAAGCATAAAAAGATGTAATGATGTCATCAATCAAAATAAAACAGTGACAAAGGATTTAGCAAGATGTAATTTGACAAATACGCCAACCAGGATATCGGATCATAAATACATTTTACAGGTTGGTGAGGCATCTGATGATGCGAGGTTCCTCTTGGCTCAGCATCCATGATCGGAAAAAACCACGGCCATCACCACTCGCACCCTAGTCCTGCATCCTCCTCAGAGCCTCTTCTTCATCTTGCCCTTCTTCTGGCTGCCCCGCCCGAAGCCCGACTTCTTAATTTCCGAGAGCCACTGTTTGTTCTTGGCCCGGAGCTTCTTCATGCCGCCGCCTTGCAAGAACCTCTGCTTTTGCACTTTTTTACGCTGCTTCAAAATCTGGTCTCTGGTTTTGAGCTCTGAGCGGACCTTGCGGCCGGCTGGTGACTGCTGCGGGACAGCAGGTCTCCGGGGATTAGGACCCCGCCCACTGCGACCACGACCGCGACCACGGCCACCACCTGGGGTCAGACGATAACACAAGCAAGTAGGAGAGAAAATAATTAAAATAGACAATTGTAAGGAGTAATGTGTGCAGAGTACATTGATTTTTCAAGAATTCAATAATCCTTTACCTGCTTGTGGTCGCGGCCCTCCCCCTGTTTCTCCGTCTGACTCTGCATCATTGATCCTGTATTTCTTCTTCCATTCCTCATAACTGAAATGTTGTTAAGTGATACAACAGCACAATAATAAATAATAAGAAATAATACAGATAGTGGAAAGACAAAGCTCATCGAAGGGATACAAGTTCTTCCTGTTTGTCTTGTTAGCGATGACCTGACCACCATCTGTTTTGATCTTTTTCTTCTTCTGGTCCTCCTTCCCTGTCTCTCTGACAAAACGCTTCCTCTTACGATCCCTATTAAAAACAGACACTTATTGATGACAGAAAATGGCAAAATGAACCACAAGATATTAGGAAAGAAAGATAATGTTGAGAATAAAATCAAGTTTTAACCATTTCATGATGTTTTTGTGTTGGTTGAGTCGGTCCCCCTCGTCTCCCATCAGATCCAGCACGGCCGAGGAGGCCTGCTGTTCGAAAACAGTTCCCTCCCCACTGAGACTTAACCTGACGTCACACAAGACAGAACACAACCCACAGGTTAGTTAGGCTAGAAAGTTGCATTTTCTAAGCCTTGTTTTGAACCTTTTAACTTCTCACCCTCTCTCAGAGTTGAAGTCTTTAGGTCTGTAGGGGATGTAATACTCCTCATCTTTGCCTGATTGTCTGCTTTTCTTGTTCTTCGGCCGATCTTCTCGACCTTCGTGTTGGCCTCTCCGTTTTCCACCAACTACAGTAGAAAACACCTCCTGGTGACGACAAATGGAACTGCATGTTAAATTATTAGGAGCACAGTAATGACTGCCCTCCAGGGTGGTTCTGACCCTAAAAAGAGGCTAAATAGGACAGTTTCTGAACAACCAATTACATGCATGTTTTCAAAACCATTCTTTTTTTTTGTTTCTAACCTTCAGTTCATCATGATCATCTTCTCCCACTGTGTACACGGTCTTCTCATTGTCAGTGGTGGTGGAGCAAACAGGCTGCTGTACGGGGGCTTCTGCAGCCAGGCTGTCTTTCTGTTTGCCAAATTTCTCCACCCGTCGTGCGTCTTTGGAACGTTTGGCCCGCATTACCTCGCTGGCTTGTGTCTTACTGTTAGAGTTGATCTCAAATATAGTCTGAAAACACATTTTAATTTTAAGTTAATGATCAGCAGTTCAACAACAGTACTGCTATGCTTTTATTAACTGTAACTTACCGATTTAGATTTGTAGCCTTTGATTGCGTCAACGATCTGAAGCCGCTCCAGTTCCGTTTTCTCCAAACCTAATCCTAAAAACAAGATTTAAATTGTGATTACCAACTGCTGTCAGTGTGTCCTTCCAAGTGTTCTCTTTAAAATCCACAGCTAACCGAGGAGTGGATGGACAGCCATGGAGGATGAATCCGTGCTTTTGACCCGTCTGATGGACTCGGTGGAAGGATTTGGGCGCGACTTGAGGTACTGCTTGTAGGCATTTTCAGAAACCCGCTGCAGATTTTGAAGGTCCAAAGAGTTTTCATGAGCCGTAATGAGATGAGAGCTTTCGTCATCCAGGATACTCTGAGGGACCCGACCAAACACGCCATCTGAGTCTGAGGAGAATGGATCAGGGTTGGAACCATGGCAACAGCAAAGAAATCTACAGCTGAATCACCGACAAGCACGTCCAAGCCTACCCAAAGCCTACCTTTAGTGTGTTCAGTTGTGGCAAACTGAACAGGTCTTCCAAGGAAGAGATGAAGATCAAACACAAATGGCATTTCGTCTTGACAAATCATGCTGTAGGTTGCACCGCTGCGCCCAGCGCGTCCCACACGGCCTGATGGGGAAGACTAATTAATGGAATAGTAACGCTCCCTCATCCTTCATCCCTGTCACATATTCTGTATAAAATGAAAGCTGGAGGCAATCAGTTCCACTCACCAACTCTGTGCAAAAACAGCTTGGCTTTGGAGGGGAAGTTGTAGTTGATGACGTTGTCCAGCAGGGGGATGTCTATACCACGAGCAGCAACATCAGTCACAAGCAGCACCATGGCTTTCCGATGCACAAATTTCCCAATATTGATCTTTCTGGCAGTCTGATCGAGGGAACTGTAGATGTAAGCACACTCCACACCTTCTGAGGTCAGCAGCTGAAGAGGGGGAAAAAAGCACTCATTTATAAAAGCAGAGGACAAGTTTGCTTTCAGTAAAACAATACATGAAAAATGCAGTTTGTATCTTACCTCCTTGAGATATTCTACATGGTGTTTAGTAGCTGCAAAGACCACTGTCTGCTCTTGAGGCTTCACTACATTCCTAAGTAGATAAAGCAGCAGGGCTACCTTGTCATCCACACGAACATGGAAAAATGAAAGCTAAGAGAAGATGGAAAAATAAAAATTATAGACTTTAATTATCACCTCTTCTGAGTAAGGAAAAGCACATTACTATTGTAAATTCACTCCAGAGAACCAAAAAGTCACTTTGAGTAAACTACCTTTATCTGATCACTGAGTTTTGAATCCACATCCAGGCGAATCAAAACTGGTTCAGTGAGGCCTGGAAGAAAAACACGCTTAGGTTTTAAAGAGGAAGAGTTTACCCAGTATATTTTAACAATGACAAATGTAGCAATCTTCCAAATCATACCTGCTCTGGCAAACTCTACGAGCAGTTTGGGCAGTGTGGCAGAGAACAGCAGAGTCTGTCTTGTGTCTGGAAACCTTCGAATTATCTCCTGGAGCTGCTCAGCAAAACCCATTTCAAACAACCTGAGAAAAGCATGGGCAGTGCAGCATTCAAATACATTAATATGAACTTTCAAACTGTGTGAAAGCGCAACCTTTTTAATCCCAAGTCTTACCTGTCGGCCTCATCAAACACCACATACTCCACATTTTGCAATTTGAGATTCATCTCCTTGATGACATGCATAAGACGACCGGGGGTACCAATAATTCTGAGGAAGGACAGGCAAAGTTATCACGTGTCTGGTAAAAAAAAATCACGATTATCGAGGAAAACTGAGCTAAACACTTACATATCAGGATTTTCGTGTAGAGCAGCAAACTGGTCATCCATACTGAAAAAGAAAATGACATTTTATGTTCTCTTCTGGATAGAACAACCAAAGATTATCATGCTATAACTCACCTGTCACCACCAAGAATCAAGGCAGTCTTCAGCTTGGTGAATTTCCCCAACTACAACATCACAACACATTGAGGAAAAAGCATCAGGTATAACACAAAAAAGTAAAAACCACAACCACCAGAACAAAGACTTATCTGTCTGACCTCTTTTGTGAACTTCAATGTCTGCAGCGCCAGCTCTCTGGTGGGGGAGAGGATGAGAGCCCTTGCTCCAGTCTGGGCTTGAGGGGCTTTCAACCTCTCAAACATGGGGATCAGAAAGGCTGCTGTTTTACCACTGCCAGTCCTCGCCATGGCGACTACATCTTTGCCGTCCAGAATCACTGGGATAGTCTGACGAGGTGCAAAGAAGAGTCAATCGTAAAATAGTAATCCAGAGGTCAAAAATGTTGATGAACTGCTCCTTAGGTGGCACTGACTTACCTTTCTCTGGATTGGTGTAGGAACATTGTAACCTTTTCTCATGACACCCTTATATACAGGATAACTAAGACCTGAAATCGGGGGTGGGGGGATAATAGTCTTAATTAATGTATGTTTTCAGGTAAAATAAACATATGCAAATATGTTAAAACAACATTTATTCAGATACTCTATCTACACTCTGAGGGATCTTACCCATTGACTGAAAGCCACCAGACTTCTTTTTCTTCTTGTTTTGGGCTCTAACCATCTCCCTGGTGTCGGGCTCCACATCTGAGAGGTAGTCTGATGACGCAGGAAACCTTGGCAGTTTCCTCCCTGGCTGTGACATCAAGAACATGAAAGAAAGTACAAAATATGAACATTTAAACCGTAATATTCCAGGTCTAAACTCAAAGAAACTGCTCACATTCTGGAAATAACAGTCAAAGAGAGAGCAGTTAGCACAAGAATTTAAACGAGATTTAAAGATCAAGAGACTGTAAAACAGAATAAGAGATGGCATAGCAAAATTGGCTTGACGCGTATACACGGGATAAACCTTTAATTAAGGAACATTACCGTTGATTTGTAGGGAATTAAAAGGGTTATTTGGTATTAGGCCTGAGGGGGCATCCGGATTTGAACCGGAGACCTCTTGATCTGCAGTCAAATGCTCTACCACTGAGCTATACCCCCTTCGTGAAGCTACGGCAACCCGTTGCTACACAAACCAATGCTAGCCAATTAATATGGAACAACTGGCTAACGGGTATGCCCAACACTCTTGTTTCTCGGTATCTTCCTTACCGAATCATCGTTTCTGACTTCGGTAACTAGCTCAAAGTCTCCGTCAGAGTCAGCCTCCAACTCTCTGCTTGCGGTATGTTTCTTCTTCTTCGTGAACTTCTTTTTTCTCTGCGCCATACTCGAGCGTTAAACTACCCCGAAAAATAAAATACACAAATTATGAGTAACGTTCTTGACACTTGGAATGCATACAACTTATTCCATCTCAACATATAATAACACGGTAAGCAGCCATGTTAAACACACGTGTGGACTACTTCTTCTTCTACGCTAGACCTCTTCTTCCTCTTCCGCCGTGTTCGAGAGGTGATATTCTTACCTAAAGCTCAATACCGCCATCTACTGCTCGCATCAATAGCGCAGCCAAATTGTCTGAAGTTCATATACTGTATATCAGAGTGTTTCGGCATATTTATTTAACGTTGACTTTTAGCTTTTTCTAAAAAATCTTAATCCTAACGTAACACCAACTTAACATATCATTTCTACAACAAAAACAACAAAACTCTTTTTGCTTGCTCTAACACACTGCAGATTGTTAAATTAACGGATTCGCAGTAACAATCATTTAGCCTCAAAGTAAATGAATAAAGAAATAGTAAACAGTTCTGAATTTTTATAATCTTGCACGGATAACCAAAATAAGTCGAACATTTTTCCAGTAAAATTGTACCAGGAAACAGGGTAGTATTAATCTCAGCCTGATTTGTTTATTCCTTATCGCTGGTGACATAACAAAAAAGAACTCTCCCTCCATTCATAAATATCATGCTGCGGCTTAAAATAAATCTGTCAGAATCTGTTGAATCTGTAAGCAGATGAAACATGAAGAGGTGGCTTGAATTATCCTGTCTCTGTAAAAACAGGTTACAGGATTAAAAATGTTTTGGTTTTTCTTTCTTTCTTGACAGCCTCAGTGTTTACCTTCTCTGTGCATTGATTATCTCTGTGCAGGTTAAATGTCAGTATACCTCATCTTTCATTAAAACATTGAGCAAGCTACTGCTTGAAAGCGACTGCCCAAGGCAATGAAAACACAAATGAACTCTGAAATGTGCAATATGTTAGCAGAGCGGTATGTCATTTTGAGCCAAAATCATAAATACGACCTCAGTTTTGTTCCTAGCCCTTTTTAAACAAAGAAAATACACTATTTTCATTTCAACAGAGTATATCTATTACTTTTTAACTGACGGTGTTTATACACCTAAATGAAAGCAAAAATACTGATAATGCACATTCAATGCTTTGGTCTTTTTTTGAGCTTTTTGGATTTTTACATGATTTTAATCCTTCTTCAACATATAAATCTCCCTATGATAACAAGGACAGTAATACAGCAGATAAAAGGTTCAGCACACTGAAGTCAGCGTGCAGACGTACAGTACATAAGTCAACACCATGGCAACAGCCTGGAGCTAATGCCATTCATGTTTCCCTCACGGAGCACGCTGCCATGGCCTGGAGCTGAGCTAAAAGGGATGCATGCTTGCTACCTTTACCGTTCGTTTGTTTTGAAAAGTGCGTTTATATGAGGTATAGACCTGCTCTGAACGATAATGCCCGGGGGATTATGATATGAAATTGGCAGAAATTACAAGGTTTTGATGGTTTTATCTTAAATTGGCACGGAAATAAAAAGGGTGTTGGAATGAGTGTGCTCTCAGATTAGTGTCTAAAGGTCCTGGCAGTGTCTTGAACATCAATCTCCAAACTGTGCCAGTCCCCGATGTTGAAAACAGACTCTTAAATCACTGCTTGTTATACAGTTTGTGCTTGTTTGTTCTCTGCTGTTGCTTTCTTATTCATAAGGATTTTTTTCCATCAGTGCTTTTCAGAGCCTATAAAGGGAAAATAAAGTAATATATTTTGATCTTTCTTAACAAGAGCAGGCTCTCTTACAAGCAGAGAGCCTCATCGCTGAAGTTTGCTGATAGGATCTATTAATGACAAATATGTAGATTCACGAGGACCTAACACAGGCTGAGCTTTAAGCTCCAGTGTGAGATATTACAGGGAGCTTCCACTGCAGCATCTGACCTTTCAAATCACGACTTGAGTCCGCTGTACACAAACCCGTTGGCTCATGAGGCAGTTAGGGACTAAATGGGCTCTGAATGAGAGTCATTAGGAAAACAGATGTCAGAAAGTCTCAGGTTATTTTTACGACGATGTTCTCCGTCTGAGTGTGTATGTGCATGGCAGATGCTGCCTCTAAGCCCCTGAGATTTAGGGGAATGTTTAAATAAAGAGATTATTGAGCTGATGGTGTGTGCAGCTAAGCCTTTAAATGGGGGTAGCAGTTAAATATTCTTCCACTCTATCCATGTCGATTTGATGGTTTATCAATCCTCCTCTTTGAAAAGGCTGTCCTGACCGGATCAGAGCACACTGAGAGTGGTGGAAACATCCGGTTAATATTGAAAGTGATGTGTAGCAGCATATCTGACGAGCTGGTTCCTCCAATGAGCCTTCAAATATTAGATTTTCCACACTAGACACTGCATATCCAGGGGGCAAATTTATCTCAGAGATCTGATAACTGAGCCTCAAAAAGTCAGCAATGGCTGCAAGTGAGCAAATATCAGCTTCTTTCTTCCCCTGAAATGAATACATTTTAATTGTCAGATCCGCTGTGAATGCCAAAAGTGTAAAACTGCTCAGACATGCAGAACAAACTCCTCAAGCATGTTTTATTTCATGACAGAGACAGGTTTTCAACAAATTGAAGCATCTGTTGACCATGTACCTGCAGATTTGCCCTCTGGATCTGCGCTCCAGCCCACGCAGCTGTATGTAACCTGCTAAGGAACATGTCGACTCTCAGGCCAACTCAGATGGAAAAAAAAAAACAACAAAAAAAAAAACTGGACTTGGGCTCAGAGGCCTGGCATGGCACAGTGAACGTGACGGAGCCACCCCCAATGACAGCGGCAGATGGTGAGTCAGCCCTAGGTGCTGCCTTCAGGGCTGCTGGGCAGGGAGACGGGAGAGACACGCACCAAGAATAAAGCCTCTGATTGGACCGCGCCTGTTTTGATGCCACAGGCGGACAGGAGAGGCACTGACATGCTTATGGAGATGATTAATTATGTCTTATGGGGCTTTCTCTGGACCATCCGTTTGCTCATCGCTGTAATTCTTTAACTCTCACTTCAGTGGCTGGATCACCAACCAGCACTGGCTGATTAGTTCTGGGTATCTTAAACCCTCCAACCTCAGTGGTGGGTTACCATGAGAAGCACAGACGGCAGAACAAGCCTGTTTCTCCTGTAACACAGTGAAGCAGGATCAATAATGGGATGGAGCTCTGTCATATCCCAGAGCAGCAGCCAGTCAGCCATCTGTGAGCTCTGACCCTTTCTCCCTCCAATATTCAGGCAATTTAGGAGCCACAGGTCTCCCAAATTAAATCATCTTGACATTATGACCACAGCACAGGCCTGCAAAATGTGTAATTATTTGGTTCAAACATACACAGACGTGGATCAGGGAAGAATGCTCCATCATTTTGGTAAGAGTCTTTTTTGTGAATTTATTGGGATGTATTGAGACTCCTGTAAATATGCTGGGGGACAATAATGTAAGGGGCAGCAGGGGGGCATAATCAAAGTGCTTACTACATCACAAATGAAGCTAAGCCCTTTGCTGAGACGTCTCCTTTGCTGCCTAAGGCCAATCCAGCTTTGCACCGCCCTTAGTATAGGAGTGCAGAGGCATTTGTGTCCGGTCAGACTTTCAATTACTTGATATTCTGCTAAAATGTGCTTTTCGTTTAAGGCTTCAGCAGCTAATCTTACAGCTAGTGCCAGCATTAACGGCCACATGTGGGGGGAAAAAAGCACAAAAACGCATCCTTAAGAGAAGCCGGTTTTCTCCAATCAGCTAATGGCAGAGCCTCAGAGTCAAGGAGAGTGTTAAATATTGCTTTTTCTGTGTTGCTTTTAAGCCTTTGTATTGACTTGGCCTGACACAGCCTGAAAAATGTATTCCATGTATAGTTTTGTGTTCAAACTCCACTGGATTAGCACTCATTAACTCTGCAGAGAGCCCACTGGGCTGTGGCTAATATACCAGCCTTAATGGCCATTTTCATTCTCATCTCCTCTGCACTTTTCGGGGAGGGCTGAATGCAGTGACAGATGCCCTGAATTAAAGCCCACAGTCCAGAATTAACTTTTCATGCATTTCCTCATCACAGCCTCGTGTTGTTTCTTTGCAGACGCTGCCTGCATGGCCTGGGGCTCACTCTTTCCTCTTCTGGTGTCTTAATTGCAATTTCATCAAGAATTTAAGACCATGTAGCTTTTCCCATTCTGGTCGCTGTCACTCCCAACTAGCCACTGCTGGGTACTTCAAGGGTATTTAAGGCAGCTATTGTGTGTATAAGATAAGTCAGGAGCAGCTAGGGGAGGACTCACTTTCATCATTGTGGCGATGTTAGAGCTCCCCCCCTCCAAATCCATCCTTCTCTCACTCTTTCCCGGCTTTATCACTCAAAGACTCAACAGGCTCAGCAGAATATAAATGAACAGGGGCTGCGAGGGAAAAGGTTGAGACAAAAACTGCCCCTGAACGTCAGCCACGGATGCCGTCACGGTCTGACTGTGTTGATGCAACGTGAAAAGTTCACGGTGGGCACGGTTTCAAGGTGGATTGAATATAACCACGTCTGCCACAAACGTGAAAGCTGAAGGACACGAGCTGAGTCGCACACAAGAACGCACTAAAAACTGCAATTCAAGCGTCTGCGCTCAAACCCCAGAGTCCCCCAAAGATGCTTTCAGCCATTTTAGGAAGTTATTATCACAATTCTGTGGGATCATTCCATTTTTTTCATTCCATTTTATGGTTTGCTTCCCTGTTTAATTTGTGTGACAGTGCTCAGCCATGAAGGTTCATCAGTCAATGTTTGATTTTACAATTCAGAGACTCAGATGATGATTAAATCATGCATTATGCAAATGGTTTTGCTCTTCACTAGATTCAGGCTAACTGTTGCTAATCAGCCTCCAGCTGAGATTTTACAATGAAGGTTGCCCAGAATTACATTTTTTGCACCGTAAAGATAGATCTGCGATGGAAAGGTTAACCACACACACACACACACACACACACACACACATACACACACACACACACAGAGCATCTCTCCCACCTCATCTACTCACATACACACAACATTCCACATGACTCCTTCTTCCTGCCATATGTTCACACAGATAGTACACACGGCTGGCGTCTCTCTCCTCTCACCCTGTTCTTCTTCAACACACACACACACACACACACACACACACACACACACACACACACACACACAGAAATATATATACAAACAATGACTCATAGATAAAAGCATAGAGAGGAGGAAACAATTCACACACAGCTGCACACACTTACAAATGGAAAGAGGCAGATCCATGTGTGCAGAAACACGGCAGAAAGATGAGCAGGAGGAGCCTGCGTGTGCTGATTAGGCATTGTCTGAGTTGCATATGGGCAGATTTCAGAAACACCATCCCGCTATAATAATATGATAAATATCTGCACTCCCTTCTAAACATGTCTCAATATGAATGACAGTGATCGTTGGCAGCCATCTATCAGCCTCGACCATATGTTGCTTTGGGTGGAGAGGGAATGAGGGCTTACCACAAAGCCTGCCTTATCCTCTGGCATTACAGTCTCTAAGAAAGGATTTACTCTTTAATTCTTGATTAGATAGAATTTTCTCCACAGTGTGCGAGCGCAGTGATACACCGTACAGGATAACCTACCCTGGGAAAGTGTGTGTGTGTGTGTGTTTGTGTGTGTGTGTGCGTGCATGTGGTCGTCTTTGGAAAAGCTCACACACAACTAACGCACACACGCTAACCTGTAGCCCAGCGTTCCATCCCATTTAGGGCTTTTAACATATCCTGATAGGACTATTATTAGAATAGAAATGATGGATTATCAATCAGGAATTAACCTTGATTGATGTGTTTGCGCCATCCAAAAAAACGGTTGTTTTTTTTGTACTTCTTCTTCAGGGGCAGGGAGGACCTTTCCTTCCTGCCATCTGCACTTAGACGTGAGGAGAACACTGAGGAAGACATTCATTTATTTAGTGCCATCACCCATTTTTCTTCCTCCCCCATCCCTCTGCCTGACTGGCTGCTGTGCTCACTGACTGCCTGCCTGGATGTTTGACTCCCTCTCTCACTGGACTCTCGCTGGCGCTCCACTCATACTGTGCACGAGCGTCGCCCGGGCTGGAGCGAAGCGAGGCAGTCGGGCTGCACGGGCTTTGGGAAGTCAGACCTCTCTCTGAGATTTCTCCCTCTTTATGTTTTTCCTGGACTATTAAATGAGAGCAGAGGACAGCTCTCTCTCCTCCTCCTCCTCCTCCTCCTCCTCTCTCTCTCTCTCTCCCTCTCCCTCCTGCACTGACCACTGACTCTCACTGCTGGCTGCATCCATGACTTTACATACCTGGATGGTGAACGGGCTTGGATTTATTTTAGTTTGGACACTTTGCTTGACACAAGGTGAGTAAGCCATAGGTGGTAAGTTGTGTGTGTGTGTGTATGTGTGTGTTGCCTGGAAACACACGCTGCATGTAAAAGCATGTGTGTTTGTGTGTGTCTGAATAAAAAAGTGAGCTAAACAGTAACAATATAGTAATATAATGGGAAATCCTACAGGTGGTGCTTTTATGTATTGCTACTTTCTTATTGTAAGTCTAGAAAACACTATTCTTTTAAAAAAATATAATATTTAAAATTTCTCAGCACTAAAATGACATGAACTCGGCTGCCTGTGGACAACCATCAGCATAATGAACGACCACAGTGAATGATTCCAGGAAATGCACCTTTGTTTCCCACATAATTGACCTGGGAGTTCACAGCTAAGCCTCTCCACAATAGATAATTTCCATTGGTGGGCGGCTAAATTTCCCTACAGAGCAATAACAATTGACCTAACTCAGCCTGGGCCGCAACCTTCCAAAGCACGGGGGACCAGAGAGGAGGTGAGGGAGGGGAGACGGGGGGGCACTGAAGCCTGGCTTAATTTGAATTTTTTGTGGTTGTTGTTGTTCTGAGTCAGATCACCTCTGATCCCAGTGCCAAACCAGAGGGTGAAGCGAGCTCCTGGACTGATTCATCATGTGGCCTTTGTAAATAGGACAACGTGAGAGGTCACACATGACTTTAAGACACACGTGTCGGGCATTTTGACACTACCAGGTTTCTGGAAGGATGAAACAATCAACCCACCTAGTATGACATCATCATAATTGCTGCTTAATCTGGCATTTTTGTAAATAATTTGATGACACGTCAATACAGTTTTCTCCTTTGTGCTGCTCACACTTTTTTATTCCATCCATCCAGAAATGTTTGCCATCAAACATTCTTCATAGGCTGTATGGGCACGTTTGAATAGTTAAATATGCGTAAATGTAGCGATTGATTAAATCAGAGTCAGGCCAGTAGAGATTTCTGATATATTTCAGATGTGAGTAGCATTTGCAAGGCAAACTGGAAGAGAATCTGGCATTAATAAATGCTCCGTGGCCCGAAAGCCCGAATGTGGCCTCATTATGTTGATGAATGTTCCCACTGCTGCTGAATTTTTAATGACCTTGGTATGTAAACAATGCACATAGATTGATAAATCAAGTTAGCCTGACAAGTCTGCCCCCCCCCCCCC
>BJFM01001182.1:119211-135978 GCA_016586285.1 Arothron firmamentum | reverse complement strand
CCCCCCCCCCCCCCCCCCCCCAACCTACCCAAGCATTTCCCAGCTCTAACGAAGCCCTTCCAACATTTCCAAGCGCTTTCGCGACGTATCACCGGCGTGGGACGGCGACACGCCCCTGAAGGCTGGCATGTGCTCGCTGTCCCTGCGGAGCTTTACATTGATTCCAGCAGATTTCTAAAGTGATTTTTGTAAGAGCATTTGCCTGGGATTAGTGCGCTCTGAAAGCTCCATCAGAGATTTTGGTGGGCTATTTAACAGGGCAGAGGCAGCGAGAGGCCAGCGCCCGCGCTCTGCCCTCGCTCTGCATCCGCGGCTTGGTCTCAGCCATCAGCTTCCATCTTGTGTGTTGGTTGAGGGTGGGTTAGGCACAGGTGTGTGTGTGTGAGGGGTCTGAATTTGCTGAAAATCCCTTTAAGCTGTGGTGGATTTGTTCTGTTTAGGCTTAGCCTCACTTTCTTCAGACTTAAAGGGAAGCGAGACAGTGCAGCTCAGACTGAGCCGAAGATGAAAGTTCTGCCGCACTTCATTCATAAGAGTTCCATTCTGGTGACTTTAGTCTGATATGGAACCAAACCTGTTCTGGCTATTTTGGTCAGACTATTTTTAGGCTTCGGGCTGCTGGTTGACGCCCTCTGAAGTTCCTCTATGTGATGGGGTGTCTGGAATGCAGAGCAGTAAAGATGGGGCTCTGAGATCACAAGCCAGAGCTGGCTGAAGGCAGCTGGGGCTCGGGTACAGATTCACGACAGTGAGTCACCCTGAGAAATGACACAAAAAGCGATGCTGTGCTTTTCATGTGCAAGATACAGCCTGGCAAGCTGAAGCTTTTGCTTTAAAAAGTAGCTCATTTGCATCACTGTGCGACATGGCTACAGGGACTGTGATGCTGCAATTCAATGTTACTCCTTTCAGTGTTAAATGATAACGTAATATGGAATTAAAGTAAAATCAGGTAAGCTCTGGAGGGGTTTGTAGTCAGTTCTTCACAATAGAATGTCTGATTAGTTGTTTGGAAGACTGGAGGATCTTATTCGGCCAAAGGAGGCTTTGGTAATAGGATGTTGCCAGGGATAAAGCTGCAGACACCAGCAAGCCTAATCGACAAAGAAAGCAGCAGCTTGAGGTTGTCAAACAAACACGACATTTTCTTTTAATTTGGGCCTCAGTTCTTCCATGTCTTCTGCTTCCACATTCATGTCGGTCTGCATGTTTACTAACCCAGCAACTTCAGATCATTTCCACAACTTTGGAAAGTTGTTTTATTATGCAGAGTGTGCAGAATGACGCTCTTATCTGGCGTTGATTCTGACAGATGTGCTTTCACTCTGACTGCTGGAAACAGCTATTCTAGTGTCGCGTTATCTCCAATTTCACACTAACCAAATGTGAGGGCGATGTCTGCGTTCCCTGCAGCCGATGGGCTCCAGTGCTACGGCTGCAACATCATCCACGGGCAGCGATATGTGGACGTGGGCTGCTCCAACCCCGAGGTTATCACCTGTGCCCACTCGCACAAAGGCTTCAAACACCGATTCTGCATCAAGACAGAGAGCAGTGAGTAATGAGACAACGTGCACTCTCCTCTCTGTGCCCTCCAACTCATGCTAATGTTTGTGTTTCATTTATGTGGGGAATATTCATGCTGAGGTGGATTATTAAATCACATTGAATTCACCCTGGCGTTCCACTGGACATTGGCATAATCATTTTTAATACTTTCATGCAAATGCTCTTTGTCCACTGACGAGAATGTTGTATTTTTCCTCGCGCTGAGGACTGTTACATAACCGGACTTTGGCGAGTAAATTGTAAGTCATTCCCTGTTTGATGTGAAGTCAAACGGAGGATGAAGATAGTGATGGTCAGCTGACTTCTGATAACCACGAAAGCGTGGCCAATCCAGCTGTTGGCTCTCCAGATGCCTCGCTCGGTTCGCACAGGTCTAAACGGGCTGAGGAGGCACCTTGTCCGTCGGTTCAGAGGGCACTAAGGATGATAACAGGCCACCAGGAGCACTTTCACACAGAGAAACACCACAGATTCAAGGTGTGACTCACCAATTTCTTCAGTCATGTGGCCACGGAAACAGGTGCTGATGTTGGGGAAAAAAAAACAAAAAAACAACAGCATAAATTAGCAGACCAGTGACCTCATCATTCATCATCTTTTTAAGATAAAAATAAAAATAAATCACACAGATTTTTAAAAAAAGCAAATAAATAAATAAATTAAAAAAATCTACATTTTATTGCAAAAGAGTTCAAATGTTGAAGCTTGTTGTCAGAAGCTGGTTTCACAGCAGTCAAGTGTGCACCTTTAAGACGTCTAAACGTCTCCCTAATTACGCACATGCACTATTTGCTGCTTACTTGTGCTCTTTTTATCTTGCTGAGCCAACCACCAGCTCATCACTCTTCCCTGCCTGACTGTCTGTCTGTCTGTCACCCTCTTCTCTCCCTCCAGCTACCCTGGGCATGGTTCTGACCAGCGGCTGCGCCACATCCAGGCACTGCCAGCAGCAGGAGCTGCCCGGGGTCCGCATCCACTGCTGCGACTCGGACCTGTGTAACAGCGCCTCCTCCCGGCACGCAGGCGCGCTACACTACATCAGCGCGCTCTTCAGCCTCCTGATGCTGAAGATGTGGTTGTGATATGAGGGAGAGGAGGAGGAGGAGGAGGAGGAGGAAGAGGAGGTGCAAAAACACGCACCAGACTATGGGGGATGCATTTTGCATCAGCAGCTCTCATTGCTGGCACGCAGGGCCGGATGCAGCTGACTCAGAATGGTGTTGCTGGAGAACACCTTGTGCACATCCACATTCACAATTCTATCTGCAAGTACCTGGAAAAACCTGAAAAACACCATCAATACTCTTTCTGTAAATAAATATGGAAGAATTTATGAAGAAACCCTTTACTTTTACATCAGCTGATGTGAATTCTCCATGTTGATTGCAAAATAAGACAAAACAGTTGACCCAAGACTCCCTTCACTGTCTAAAATGGGATTTAGTTTGAGATACATCAGGGGGTGTGTTGGTTTACAACAGGAGTGAGCAAAAAGGAAAGACTAGATTGAAAGTGGAAGTCAGACACAAAATTTTAGATTGTTCATCTAAATTTCTGAGGAAAAAAGGCAGAAGTGGGTCAAAACCTTCTGTATTATGTCAGTAAGAGTAAACTTTTAATTATTTCTTTTTAATTAAATATATGATTTTGCACGGGAATGCATCTTTAAACCTAAAACAGAGGGATTCATTTTTAGAAAATGTTGTTGTCTCTCTCCAAAGGGTCCAAACAACTCTCTGGATAACTGTTGGACTAGCTGTTTTAGCTCCATGGTGACTTAGTTGTCTACTAATTAAGTTTATTCAACATATATCACTGTCTTTATTTTCTCTTTGGTATCACAGATAAGTAAACATGTTTTTAACTGCTTTAACTGTGTAGCGAGTCAGACTCCAACTCTAAAGATAAACAGGGTTAAAAAAAATTGTCTTCTCACTTACGTCATCTATCAACTTTTTGTCAATTCATCAATTTTTCTGTTCAGTATGTTTCTGTATAGGTCAAATATTTGTGTGCAGTAATTAATTTAAGGTCACAGACTGTTTAGTGTGCACATTTACATTTTATTATTAGTATTTTTTCTTGGACAGTGCTCCAGGCTTATCTGCATGTGATTTTATGTAGAACTGTTGAAAGAACCCCAAATATATATAGTAAAGTGAAAGCATGTAATGTTGTGTTACAGTATTAAAAAGTTTCTTATTTTTTAAAAGAAACACTTTGGAGTTTTTGTTTCATAAAGGCGAATTTGCTGCTAGCAGGAATAACAGCAGCGGAGCAGCTGTTACTGTTTGTGTTAAGTAATGCAAACAAAAGGAAAGCCAATATTTACCTACAGCCGGTTACACTACACAAATACATAACATGCAACCTACGTATTATGTGACTTTTAACTGAAAAATCTATTCTTAAAATGAAAACACAAATAAACCAGAGGCCAGGACAAGTCGAACTTTGACGCCCGACATTGAGGTCCCGCCTGATAAATCGCTTTCGTGACATCACGGGCTTCATCGCTAAGGTGTTGCATAGCTGTAGTGATGCATCCGTGCACACGCACCTGTGCAGGTGAGGTGGTCTTTGATAAAAAGCCGCAGATGGTGCTCTTTGTCCCGGGAGCCCATTGTACACAGCGGAGGAAACCCTGTGCCATGAGCGGCCATCTTGGATAGGCAGATCGTACTTGAGCCGATAACCTGCCTTCCTCTTCCTAAACAGCTGAATAACGCAGAGCTCAAAGACTTGATTTCTGGTAAGGACAGAAAACATGAAATAACGGAATACACTCACACATTTGCATGATGTCTGACATTGATCGACACAGTTATTTTAACGATTAAGGAGTTGGTACAGCTGAGCTAGCTTGTACTAGCCAGGAGTAAGCTAATTGTTAAGTTACAAAGGCTATGCAGCAGACGGCTGATCTTAGATTGCTGTTGATTGTTACTTTGTTATAGTTGTCGACACGTGCAGTATCGTAACAAAGGTTGTCATATGTTAGAATTGACATTTTGACTAGCCTGATGTGACGCGTCAAGACACAAAGCAAACGTTATTAGAATTCACCCACTGCACCCAGCTAACAGCGGCTATCGCTAGCTGGCGTCAGTTTTTATTTGTATTTGCATTTGTCTGAGTACGCAAAAGCCACTCTGGTTTTATTAACTGGTTATTATACAATGGCAGTGAAACCATCGTGTGTGTATTCAGGGTTTTGATATAACGTCAGGTGTTTTGATGCTACTCATCGTAGCATCCAGGGATGACAGCAACCAGGTGACTAGTTACCGCTAGCTGTCAAACCGGCTATCACAGGGCCGGGATTATTGTGAGACACGATCTCGTCACGTTTTTTTTTAATTTTTATAAACCAGTTAAAAATGAGAGCTTGTTTTTACAACCACTGCTTGCTTTGGTGTAACCGCTGAGATTATAAAATTCCGAAGCTGTCATTGTGCCGGTCGCTAAGCTAAGCTAGCTAAACTGGAACAAACATGGCGTTAGCGTTAAATTAAAGAGTTAACATCACCACCACCCTGTTTGTTTATAATTGTACGTACAAACTGCATTTTCGCCTGTTTCTTGGTAAAGAAAGAAACTGTGATCTTATTGTATTGCAATTGTGATCTTCTTAGCTTATATTTTAGCTCATTCGTGTTTAGTATCAAGTCCGATTTATCAAAATTAAAAAAAATAATAATATTTTTTTCCGGCAAATTCCATCCGTTATATCTCTAATAATTTGAAATGTACACATGCATGCCATGATAAATGAAGACTAAAAGGCTAAAACCCATGATTATTCTTGTCTGTTTAGGCCATTATACTGTGTGCTGTTGACTTGACCTAGAACATCCAAATTACTCAAATCCATTTTTTTTTTTCCCACTTTTACTATACTTGTATGCAAAGTTGCTTGGAACTTGTAAAGCCTGTCTTTTCTCAGGGCTTTAACGGAATCACATGACTTCCACCATCATGGAGGCATGCTCTGTGCCACTGTGTGTCATGATTTCCTGATGGCCCACATATTTGAGTTGCTCAAGTCATGCATCATCCACGGGAAGCGGCTCTCCATAGTGGGAAAGACATTCTTAGTATCCACAGTGTTTATCTGGAGAAAGCCTCCGTTTGCAAAGATTAGCAGAGATATGCTGAGGCTGCAGTCTTGTCACGTGGTCTCGTCTTCGCTGAGATTCATTTTCCTTTCCAAATGAGTTGTGCTTCACTTTGACTCAGTTTGGATGTAAAGTCTCAAATTCTTGCCTTTCCAGAGCACCTAAAACCATCAGGCTGGATCCCCACACGAATGTCATGTGACAGAAGCCAGCCCGAGAGGCCCTCGAATTTAGACTTGTGTAATTTGCTCTTCCTGCTTTTTCCCTTTCTCAGACTTAAAGGTATCAAGTTAGCTTGAGCAATAACGGTTGGCGGGTTTGTTTACGATGAGGAAAATGAAAAGTAAATGTGAAAAAACACCTCGCATGACTCAATCTGAGGCATTTTAAAACAATGATGTGTGAAGAATGAAGCGGAGCTGGGTTTTACACCGGTGTCGGGGCTATTTTTAGTCCGTCTCTGGCTCTGTGAAGCTGTAGGTGTTCTTCTATATACACGTAGCTCAGTTAATGTCATGAGACAAACTTGGTTTTCAGCCATTAGCTCTCCATATCTCTGGCTATTCAGATGATTGCTTTACTAGATTCTTTGTCTCTGCGGGTTTAAGTTGTGAATTTTACCAGTTGTTTGACCCACTTTTAGGCCTCTTTACTGTTGTATTTCCACAGTGCTCCGATTTTGACTACTATGTTGTCTTTTTGCAGTATGTAAAGAGCTAATTGATATTCTCCTGCAGCCTGCTGCTTTGATTGCTGTACTGTAGCTGGCACTGTTGAAGGATCTGGCCCTGCCTGGGCTCACGTCGTTCAGGCTGCTGCTCTAACAGGATTATGGCTCTGTGAAGTAACACCAACCCTGACTTGACCTGTTTTTACCAAATATGCGGCGTCCCTTGGGGACATTAGATTTCATCTTTTCTGTGGAAAACTGTGCAGGATTCTGTGTGGCCTAAACTCTGCACTTCTTTCCCTTTCAGAGCCACAATGGCCACTGCACCGTACAACTACTCCTACATTTTCAAATACATCATAATCGGTAAGTGAGCAGCGCTGGACCCTCGTTTACCAGCTGGACACCGACAGAGGTTCCAGAGCTCGCTTCATCTCCGCTTCTTCCTTTTTCTTTGCCTTTGCAGGAGACATGGGGGTAGGAAAGTCATGTTTGCTTCACCAGTTCACAGAAAAGAAATGTAAGTGCTGCCTTGATTTCAGTGTCTTTTCATCATAGCCTGTGCATGCATGCATGCGTGCGTGTGTGTGTGTAAGGTTGCCAGGTTCAGCCGGAGTTCGGAAATCACTTCAGATTTTTCATACGCCAGCGGAAGTCGGTAGCAGAGAAGTGTAAACTCTACAGCGTGAGTCAGCTGCAGCCTCCCATCGCCATTCAGCTCCGGTTTTGTTGAGCGCCACTATTAACAAGGCAGATACTGTGTGCCTGATTCACTCGCAGCCACATCACATCCTGCACACACACACACCCCCACACACACACACCCCCAGGGTCGCTTTAGAAGAAGGTCTTTAGTGTGAGATGAACTTTTGCTTCAGCATCTATGAGGCTAATGACTGAAGGCTGATTGAATGCTGCACCTGCCTCCAGCTTTAATTAGCTAATTCCAGCAGCAGATTTGCTTTCATAACCTATAATAACGCAAATTTTAAAGCAAAGATTGTGTCACAGTAACAGAATGGAACGCGGTGAAACCAGTGAACACTTAACTGCAGCCTCCTGTCTCCTGTCTCCTGTCCAGTCATGGCAGACTGTCCCCATACGATCGGTGTGGAGTTTGGTACGAGGATAATCGAGGTGAGCGGCCAGAAGATCAAGCTGCAGATCTGGGACACAGCGGGTCAGGAGCGCTTCAGGGCTGTCACCCGCTCTTACTACCGCGGAGCCGCGGGAGCGCTCATGGTCTACGACATCACTAGGTACTGGATGCTTCGGATCTAGCGCTGTGTGAGGGGAACAGACATGTTTGTAGTTTAACAGCTGCACTTACACTGCCGACTCTTGACGCGCTGTTGCTCAGAGTCCTTTTGTGACCTCCAGTTCTCTGAGAAGGTGTGACATTACACCTGACGGCTTCCACGCTGACCTCTGTCCTTGTGTTGTCGCTCAGGAGAAGCACGTACAACCACCTCAGCAGCTGGCTGACCGATGCTAGAAACCTCACCAACCCCAATACCGTAAGTGGATACTTCTCCTTTCCCCGTGAATCTTCTGTATCGTCCCTCCTAATTTCCACACCAGCCTGCTGAATCCTGGTCTTGAAAAGCCTGCTGTAGCAAAGGGACATTTCCATCACGCGTCATTAGCTGTTGACCCAGTGACTAATTGGTGCTGAACATCTAACACTTGCCGTAGGAAGCTTGAGGTTCATTCCATTCATCACGGGGTAATTACTCCTGCGTTGCCCGGGGCACCGGCAGCCTCCGCCGTCTGACAGCTGCTCGGATGACAAACGTCCTGCGGTGCTTCCAGCGCGCCCGCTCCCCAGCAGATCTTTCCGTCTGCGAGATTATCCGCTTCATCCTCTCTGGTTTGTCCCTGTGCTCGCAGGTTATCATACTCATAGGAAACAAAGCAGACCTGGAGGCCCAGAGAGACGTCACGTACGAGGAGGCGAAGCAGTTTGCTGAGGAGAACGGTGAGTCCGAACCGCAGCCTCGGAAAAGGCCGGAAAAGACGCTTTTCGATGGCGGTGTTAGGATTTCGTGGGTTTTGAGAGTAAAGCTTATATGGAGGCTGATGTTGTGTGTTGTGCTCCACAGGCTTGTTGTTTCTTGAAGCCAGTGCAAAAACGTAAGTGTGTGAGCGACTGCAGAAGGTGAGGCTCTCGCATGGACCAGAACTCACCGTTTCGCCTCTGTGTTCAGGGGTGAAAATGTGGAGGACGCCTTCCTGGAAGCCGCCAAGAAGATCTACCAGAACATCCAAGATGGCAGCCTGGACCTGAACGCCGCCGAGTCAGGGGTCCAGCACAAGCCGTCGGCCCCCCAGGGCGGCCGGCTAACCAGCGAACCACAGCCTCAGAAGGAGGGTTGTGGCTGCTAATGACCAAGCAAACCCCCTCCATCCTCCCCTCCTTCTATCTCTCTCTCTCCCCTCATCTGTCCTGCCTGTCCTTGTTCGGCCTCCAGCATTCATTTGCCATCTTTGCACATCATCCATCCATCCATCTATCCATCCATCCATCCATCCATCCATCTCCCTGCATCAAGGCGAGGAACAGAGCGCCAGATCCTGACTCGGGCCAGGCCGAGCTGGGCTGTGTGGACTACACCTCCCCTCCTCTCTGCCTCCCTTTGTTGCCGCCTCGCCCTCTCGTTCTGTCAGCATGTTGTCCCATAATCCCCCTCTCCCCTCCACCATCTGAAACACCAGTGTGTTCCACACCGCATCATAGATGCCACCACGCGTTCCACAGGTTCCCCTCACCTTAGATAGCTGGAACCTTCATGAGATAATGATAAATGGAGACTGTTTTTTTAGGTTTGGTTTTATAGCATTCACTTTCATCTGGTCACTCCTAGATTCCCCATCTCCGCTTCGTGGTACTTCTCCGGCATGGTTCTGCCACTCAAGCTTTTTTAGCCAGAGCTGCAGGTGAGACCCCTCACCTGGTTTAGGGCAGCGTGGGTGTCAAAGAATGTGTAGCTGAGTGAGATGTTCCTGTTTCTGACACCCGGCCCAACGCTCGGAAGGCCCCAGTGACCCAGGAGAGAATCCAAACCCATGATTTCACAACAACCCCCCCCCCGCCTCAGCCTCTACTGAGGCAACAACACGGATTCTGTGGCCGTTTACCAGTTTGTGTGCACGTTTAGAAGTTGTATGCAAGCTTCTTGACTAAGTTAAAGACTGTTTAACACATGACGATAGTATTTCCGCTTCTGGTGAAAAGTTTTCTTCACGTTTCTTTGCACCAGCTCTCCGCTCCACCCATGTGAGCTCTGCTCTCCCACGATCATATCAACAGATTCTGTCTTGACCAGCATTTACTTTGTCATTGTTTGTTGCCTTATAATGATTACTGTTAGTCCTCTTTAATCTTTTTTTTTTTTTTGCTGCACTTGCTCTTTCCACTATTGGACTCATCCTGATTAAATAAAGGACCTGTTTTAGGATAACTGGTTTGACTGGAGGCCCGCGTCGTGACGGTCTTCATCCCACATCTTTGCTAAATTCAGATGTAAAGCCAAACTGTCAACGCTCCTTCATCAAGTGCTGCATGGAAGAGGCAACCAGGCTGATATTACTCCGCCTTATAACCCAGCAGCATTACCCCCACCCCACCCCACCCCACCCAAATACAGTGGAAATATTGTTCAAATGCAATTACTGGTATGCCCCCCTTCTCTAAAGTCCTTCTCCCCCTGTACCATAGTGATTTCCCCGACTGGACAGCTGTATATATATTGCTTCTTAAATATTGGTGATGACGTCGCTACTCGGGTTTAGGAGTTTATTTGCTGGCTCTGCCCAGATCTGTACAGTCGATGTGCTAGTGGGTTGCTTGTAATTCATGCTCGGGAAATTCTGTAACATAGTTTCTATTAATAAATGTATGTAAAGGACAGAAACCTAAACACACACCCACCCCCCACCGAACACCTTGCCTGCACACTACTGAAACTGTCGAGCAGTTAAGGGGAGAGGAGGCGCATCGACACGCTAACTTGTATTTATGTCTGAAATCTTAAATTCCTTATGGAGTAGAGAATGGGGCACTGTCTTTTTTTTTTTTTTTTCTCCTTTACACCCCATGGCTGGTCCTCCACACGGGAGGGGCCACGTCGCTGTCTTAAATTTGGGGAGTCGGGGTCGGTTTGTTATTGTCAGAAGTCGATGGGCGGAGTCTTTCTTCTTCCTGCCCCGCCTCTTCGCAGTCTGTGACCACTTCCTGCTTTTGTCTGTCCACAAGTACAAGAAAAGTACATATGTAAAAATTTTTAAGGAGCTGTGCTAACATTTAAAAGCGTTCTTGAGTGTATATGATTTTAAAATGTTGACATTTTGATTTTAATGACAAAATACTCTAGACAGAAAAAAAAAATAAATTATACATAACCTGTTGCAGTGTCTGTTTACCTGAAATTCACTCGGGAAGAAGAAACTCCATTTCAAGTAGCACAACTGCTTTGTATTTTATTGCAACAAGAATTGCACTGAGGATAGAGAGAACAGTATAAAGAAAATATTTACAAGGGAAAGCAAAATCTCTACAAAATAGGTGAAGGCAGAGTAGTGGTCTGGATGGTAAAGGCAGAAAAGAGCCGACACTGACGGTACCGTGTTGAAGTCAAGGCAGCTGGCGGTCCACTTGCGTCCTCAGGCGGGCGCAGTCGGGGTACACGGGTGAAACATTGTTCTCACCCCAAGTGGGATTTCTACAGGTTCTGTCAGTCTTTAATCTGACCAATCCATAAACATTTCAGTCCAGTGTTTCCCCCAGGATATAAATATACATTTTAGCTGGGGTGGAAAGGCCTTTAAAACAGCATTTAGACCACATGACTACAATCCATCCACGACCAAACACATCTCAGCAAAAAAGGCCTCTCAGTGGTCTCGCTCTGACTCCTCCGCAGCTAAGACTGCTACCTGTGGCTTTTGTTTCCGACACATACAGGAACAAACTTGCATTTTCTTTTAATGAAAAAAAAAAAAAAAAAAAAAGTCCAGTCTAAAGAAAGAACGGATCTGCTCGGTTACAGATCACACACCCTGGTCCCTCTCCAGCGCAGACCGGAGAAAATCATTTTTGGTATCGCAATCCACCAACTGAACCCCAGTAAACACATCAACAGCCATCTGAACTGCACGTCTGCGTGTAAAAAGCTGCCCTCCAAATGTTAAAGGCACAAGGTGTCACCAAAGTGTGCAGTGAAGCATGAAAACAGGTGAAGGCAGGAGGATCGACGCCTCGTTTGGTTGCTCCCATTTCATCTCATGGCACACACTCGCAAATACTGACATCTAAAAAAAACAAAAAAACAACCACTCACACCCAACAAACACTGACAGTTTCAACCGATCAGTGATAACATGGCACGCAGAAATGGAAAACGACGTGTGTTGGACAGAGGCGACGGACCATAAATACTGTAATTCCAGATGCTCCCTGCGGCTTACAGAACACAAACACTGAGGACGAGAATCAGTCTTTTAAAGTGTTAGAATGCATACAAGAACAAGATGAGGTTAGACATTTTGTTGTTGCTCATTGTCATCTGCATTGATTTTTAAAAAAAGTACTAAATTAAACACCCACGCAGTGATGGAAACATCACAGACCTTTTTTTTTTTTCTTTCTTACTTGGATCTTGGATAAAAGGTAAAACGCAATAAGACATGATCATTTCAAAAGTGATTGGTGAAAAGTCAAAACTGGCCCCTCAGCGCTCATCAAGGCCAGAACATGCTGTTCAGACATTTAAGGATTTCCAATGTTGAAAAATCTTTCTGTTGATGTCTACAGAAAAAAAAAAAAAAAAAAAATCAGATTCCATCCACAATAACCACAGGGCTAAGTGGCTCTGAGTGTCGAAGCAGCACTGCTGCTGCTCCTGGGAAGGCTTTAACCCTCAGATCTCCAACCTGAACTCAGGACGCTCAGACTAAGAGTCTAGTGGATCGAGGACGCGTTTCGGTTCTACGGGCAGCTGGTTTCCGGGCTTTGTGACGCTACCTTTGAACGATGTCACTGATCTCTTTGACAGAAGACAGCAGCTTGCTGAAGTCCTGCTGCGCGTTGGCGCCCCCGGTGGCAGTGGGGCAGATCTGCAGCTCTCGGAGACTGCTCTCCAGCTTGTTGATGGCTTCGCGGAAGGCGAACTTGTTCCTCATCTGCTGTATGGAGTCGACGTAGCTCATGCAGTACTTGGACAGGTTTTTACCGGCCTCCAGCACGGCGCTGTGGCTACCCGTCTGCTCCGAGTTGCGGCAAATGGCTGCGCGGAGCAGCTCCGTGCCTTCTAGCACCATGTCACGAGTCACCGCGGAGTTGGGGGTTCGCTCAGACCCCTGGCGGGGGGCGGTCTTCCGGAGGGAGCGGCGTGTGTTGACTAAGGGGATGAAAGCGGTGGGCGAGCTCTGATCGCCGGGGGAACTGAGAGAAGAGAAACCTCCCAGGCTTTGACTAGAAAGGGAGGTGGACACTGAAGTGGAGGAGCTGGAGGTCTTCAGCGGTTGAGGTTTGCAAGTGGAGCCAGGAGGGAGCTTTTTTGCTCCCTCACTGAGGGCTGGGCGGGCTTGGTCACTGGCAGTGGTTGTGTGGTGTGGCTCTGAAACTGACGGGAGCTTAGCTTTGATGTCGGAGGAGGTGGATGACGGGGAGGGGAGCTCTTGTGTCGGGCTGCGGGAAACCTTGCTGGTTTTGCTACTGGTGGGCGGTGGGGGAGGTGCTGGCTTGGGTTTCTGTAATTTTCCTCTTTCCCTGACGGATGCAGAGTCGGCGGCGTGCTTCTGCCTGCGGGCCCTGCACTCCTCTCCGGCTGCACCCAAAGCCGGAAACACGTTTGCTTTGAGGAGCTCGGCGTGCAGCGCGCTCGTCTTCGAGCTCTCCAGCCCGGGCAGCTCTGGTCTCCTGACCACCTTTGGTGTCAACGCCTGGGGACTAGAACTAGGGCTGGGATCACTGTCTTTGGCTAAGAGGGCAGAGCAAATATCCGGCGAAGTGTTCAGGCGCGGTGGGGGAGTAAGGGTTCCCATTCGTCGGGTGTTCTCCCCTTTTTGCTCACCGGTTCTCTTGCGGGGCAAAGCTGGCTTTCCCCCGAAGGTGCCTGAGTCAAAGTGGCGCTGTCCCAGGTCTCGTGGCAATGTGACAGACTTCCACTCGGTGCCATCGGAGCTGGTCGGCATACTAGAGGACCAGAGAAAGCGCTTTGAGTTAGACATGGACTCCTCCTCACTTGGTGGTGTTGTTGCTGCTGCTGCTTTTCCTCCAGGTCCAGGCACTGCAGGAGCTCCCTTTTTCCAGGGAAACAAAGGTCCTGGAAAGGCAGGAGCACCGTTGGTGATGCTGACTGCCCCGTTGTTGTTAGTAACCACCAACTTTGTCGAGTCGAGGCCTTGTGACAAATCATTAATGGGTAAAGTTATGCCGTTGTTGAAGCAGTCACTGTCTCGAGGATCTGGAATCAAGCCTCTCCTGTCATGGTGGGTGTCCATCTCTCTGAAAGAGGAGCTGCGTTTGGGTGGTGTCGGAGCGTTCTTTTTCTTTTTCTTGATGAGACCGAGAAGGCCGCTGCGGGTCTTGTCTTTGTCTTTGGGCAGCAAGCGGTCGTCCTCGTTCAGGTTACTGTCCAGGAGGAGGCGCTCCTTCCTGGGGAGCATGGGAGAAGACACGGCCCCCTCCGGCTCCACTGGGTCTGAGGAAAAGAAAGAAAACAACCCAAATGACAAGTGATGATGGCAACCAAACCACATCAAGAAACATCCTTTAAGGAATTATTTCATTTGCCAGCTATCGTTAATTTTCCACATGCTGCTTTGCCAAGCCGTTGATGGTGATTTTACCAGGACTATCTCCATCCCGGTTGTCCATGTTTTTGCGGAGGGTTCTAGTTTTTGTGGGCAGTTCTGGAGCCTGCTGGATGGAACCAAATGTTGCCTTCTTCCCTTTCTTTCCCAGTTCCTTTTCGACCTCTGATAAAGATAAATCGAAATTTGAGGTACGAGCTACGAATTTTCATGGGCGTTTAATGCAGAGAACACTGACCATCGGAGATGCTGGACTCCTGGAACATGGTCTCAAAGGCTTGATGTGTTTCAGCAAACGATGGACGTTCTGCAGGGTTCCACCGCCAACCTATCAGGAAAAAGAAAGGTTAGAAATATATAGAAAAACAAATTGTGAAACAGAATTTTTATTGCTACTCACAGGCTGTCATGAGCTCATACACCTTCTCAGGGCAACCTTCTGGTCGGTCCATGCGATAATCTTTCTCCAGCAGCTCATACACCAGGGACAGATCGATGCCAGGGTAAGGGGACATACCGTAGGTGGCGATTTCCCACAGCAGGACACCGAATGCTAACAAAAAAATGACACTGTTTGTGAGTCGGAAAACACAACAGTCAAATTGTTCAATAAATTGTAGGAATTCTAAAGTGCAAAAGAGATGAGCAATCACTTTCAGCTGAATCTGAACTGAAACTTACCCCAGACGTCAGACTTTATGGAGAATTTGTTGTAAGCCAGACTTTCCGGTGCAGTCCACTTAATGGGGAACTTGGCTCCAGCGTGAGCTGTGTATGTGTCTCCAGTCATTAGCCTGCTCAGGCCAAAGTCGGCAACCTTGACAAGGTGGTTCTCACCGACCAGGCAGTTACGGGCTGCTAAATCCCTGCAGGAGACAGAATGGGGGGGGGGGGGATCAGGGATGAACAGGATTAATCGAGTACTGCAGAAAATGTGTGAGCGGGCATAAACACAACGAAGAATAAGTAAATGAAGCACTCGGGTCACATGTAGGAGGACTTGTGTCACCAGTTGCATCTTGTCAGGTTTAAGTGGGGGAAATTCAAAACAGATACAAATCATTTTCTGAGAGGCCTTGTTAAACGGGCTAGAGCAAACTTGCAGTGTTACGACATCGACCTGAATGTGAGGTCCGTGCTGCAGGATCAGATGTGGGGGTGAGAGGCAAATTCCAGCTTTAGTGTAGAAGCTCTGATTTCTGCCCATAAACCGATGAGGAAGGGTCCATAAGCCTCACCTGTGTATGAAGTTTTTCTTCTCCAGGTACTCCATGGCTGAGGAGATCTGTGTTGCCATGTAGAGCAGCACCACAGCATTGACCTCCTCTCTGTTACACTCCCTCAGGTAATCCAGAAGGTTACCATGAGTCATGAACTCTGTGATGATGTAAAATGGCGGCTCTCGTGTGCATACACCTACCGAAGGCAAAGTTCAACGATAACTAATCAAAATAAACGAGCCGAGCAAAGATCTAAATCACAGATTAATGACGGCGGTGGAGCTGGGGCTCCGTAACACACCTAGCAGTTGCACCAGGTTGGGATGTTTGATCTCTTTCATGACAGCAGCCTCCTTGAGAAACTCCTCCACCTCCATCGTGTCCTCCTAGACAGATGAGACAAAAGCCTGCCTGCAGTTACCTCTATACAACACCAGAGGGAAGCATTACTCAGCCACATGGCTGGTTTTGATTCAAAGTCTGCGATGACAGAGCAGTCAAAAACAGGAATAAGTCCCAGTGAACACCCCTGTCACCACCTCCGTACCTTTAGCGTCTTAACAGCCACAGTAAGGTTGTACTTCTTCCAAACGCCCTCGTACACCTCCCCGTACTGCCCGCCTCCCAGCTTGTGCTTCATGGTGATGTCAGTGCGCTCCATCTCCCACTTGTCATAGTTTGGAGACACTCCATAGATGGTGGGCTTGTTGCGCTTCGGTGCCGGGTAGTGCAGCGTGGTAATGAGGCCGTCGGCCACCGTGGAATGGTGGTGCACCAGCTCCGCCAGAGTGTTGAAACGGCTTTCTGATGAGACGTAGAGCTTGACGGGAAAGCAGATGTTTGAATGAGATCTTTCAGCTCTGGATATAAATGGAATTTTTAATTGACTGTGAGAACACAAACTTTTGAGCTAAGTATGTGACACAACTTTTGGATTAATATCAAAAACTGTTGTTTTTCATTGTAAGACATACAAATCAACTCAAAAAAAGATTAATTATGCATTTAAGTTTGACAAAAGACTTTCAAAATAGTGCAGTCCAGTTGATGCTTTCTTAAATAAAGATGGCACAATGTTGCAATTACATAAGTGTTTCCATATTTGGACATTTCATATAAGATTGACTGTATAACTGAAATAATTCACCAGTTAGAAAGGTATCACATAATAGACAGAACCAGCCAAAATCCTTTTAAACGAAGGTTCAAAGCCCGTTTAAAACTCACAAGGCATTGGTCAGAAGTGAATGAAGGAAATGATTTTGGTCAGGGCTCAGTGGACAGTCTTTTCCATTGTCAAAGTCTTACATAAGCCCCCAAATGATTTGCTCTACACTGTGTACTTCTTTTCTTACGCACAGGCTGAAGGCATTGG
>BJFM01001182.1:86285-119173 GCA_016586285.1 Arothron firmamentum | reverse complement strand
ACTAACAGGAAAAACCTCAGTTATTCAGAAAAGTGTTAATCTCAGCCAACTGAGACTGGGCTGGGGTGTGGGGGTGGGGGTGGGAGGGTGCTGAGGTAATCCTAAATTATGGGAGAAGTCTATCATTCCGGAGTCTTGAGTTATAGCTCGGTGGGACTATGGAAAACTGTAAGCGCGTGTGCGTCCATTTGTTTAACGCACGCATGTGCGTTAGCATACTCTGCTGCGTCTGTCCGTGCTCGTGCGCGCCTCGGCACAGGCGTCAGCGTCTGGCCGACCGTGTGTCAGCCGGCCGTTAGGAGGGCAGAGTGGTGGTGAGAAGGCATTCTTGCCATAGCTGGCGGTCCTTAAGACAGCTCTCCCTTGCTGCATCACGGACAGATGCAGCATCTCGAGGAAAACCCAAAGAGCTGACTGCCACATCAGGCTCCTCCTTGATCAATAACTAAACTTAGTTCCAGCTGAGTCATGCATAATTAATATTTAAACTAATGCCTAACACAAACCATTTTAAGGAAACTAAATTCGCTGAAATGCGACAGAAAAATGGACCCAGCACAGACACGCTGGGCCTTAAAGAGTTCCCGGTTCCTACCTTGCCATCAGACGCGGTGTTAATCCTGTAATGGTAGACTCTCCCCTCGTAGCGCAGCGAAATGGACCTCTGCCCGGGGCTGCTCTCGCTCTCTCGGACCAGGAAGCTCCCGTTGATGCCGGAGCTGAGCAGGTACTCGGCCGCGTTGCGCGACACGGGTCCGTGGTACCAGCTGTGCTTCTCCAGGCTGTTGACCGGGGTGATGTAGTTGGACGGCACCCATCCCTGGCCGTTCTTGGTCTGCGCCTCGCACCACTCGCCATTGTGGTTGTAACCCAGCACACGCAGCTTCTCTCCTAGTCACATTTTAGATGCGATCATGAAGGTGCACATCTAAACGGGTGCATGCACTTCAATATTTTTGGAACAGCCGCAGACCGTTCCTGCAATCTTCAAAATATTATTCTTTCAGATGGGGCTGTTAAACCTTTAATGATTGGTTAATAAAAAACAGGCCGCACAACTATGGAAACTTTACAGGGACTGAAGTCAGTATTTTAAATAAGCCCAGCAGGAATTTATTGTATTCATTATATACTGTATCATGTTTCAAACCGGAGCGCTTGGCTTGTTTTCTTTTCCACACATCAATTGATGATTCTTCCCTTTCATTTTGACTTCAGTTAGACAATGAACTGTGAAATGCGGCCAGTCAAATGAATTTTTTGAGTTCAGATCGTGCTGTGGGCGACACAGAGCCAAAGTAAAATGACAGCATATTATTCAAATGACTTGAAAAAATATTGTTATGGTTTGTTATGCTTCCCCACTTCCTTCCTTTGTCTGTCTCACCCATCTGTGGTGCTTTTTTATAGTGGGTTCAGAGGAAGAAAACAACCCACATGTGTGACCATCATCAGGAAGTGAGAGTCAGATGGGAGTTAAGGCAGAGGGAAGTTTGGGGCGACTAAATAAGCAGATCTGCAGCATGATTCATAAGCTTACAGAGGCGGCTCCTTCCATAAATGACTTTAAACACCCAATGGTGATGTTTCTGAAGAGATATGAAACCTCATACACCTAAATCTCTGAAATGGGGTTAGCATTTTCCTTAAGTTACCTTTAGTGATGCTGAGTGTGTTGTCACCACTGGCCACAAAATCATAGAGTGCCACAAACAGGTTGGGGTCATTCTCGCTGGGCCCAGCCAACAGGTTCTCTTTGGAGTTCCAGCGGGCCGCTTCCGTCAAGTCTGGTTTCTGAAGAGCTTCTAAAAAAAGAAAAGAAAGAAGTCAGCCTGTTGGAAAACTGAACAAGTGACGGAAAACCCAAACAATGCCTGGTCGGGGTAAATCTGTAGGCGTGTGGTATGTAATGTTTTCAAATAGCTTTACCATGCAGCTTCACATATGCTGAAGGCTTCAGCAGCAACATCCGCCATTGTCTCTCCGTGTGTCATTGAACTTCTACAAAACCCCCTTCAGATGCTCCAACAAGCAGGTCACCAGCTGCTATTCAAATGTGGGATTATTGCGGCGAATCTTCCTGAACACCTACACAACTTCTCCATACTAGCCTGTGAGAATGTGTCTCAGCATGAACCTGACCCTCACAGGTCATAAACCAGAGTTCAAAGCGCTTCAACATATATTTATGTTAATTACAGGCATAAGTTGAATTGTGGGAAATTCTTTGATGAACCAGGACGGCTGAAAGCGCCTTTTAAAGGTTGAGATAAAGAAATTTAATATGCAGTTTGGCCTTAATATGAGCCTAATTGTGGGGCTCACTCAGCTGTTGTCACACATGTTAAAGAGCCATATTACATTTCATTCTCTCCAACAGCATCTCTCCAGAGGCAACAGGCCGGAGCGGTGATGCATTTTTACGACCCAGACAGGCATTTAGGAACAGTTGTCCTGCACTTTTGTCTCTCAATCACAGGGATAAAATAATAATTTAGCCTCCAGTCATGTGTCAGCATGCACTTAGCCTTTTTTCGAGCATGTCCAACCAAATTTAAACCTTTAAAAAAGAGAAAAATCAAAAGAAAGCTTCAAATGGCTTAGATACGTGTGATACATTTCCAAAATGGGAGCAGTTGCTATTAGCAGCACTTTGGAAACAACGGAACAACATTAAAATAAGAACCATTTAGTGGTCCTGTCGCCGGGTGGGTGATCCTGCGGTCTGCTCACATTGTTAGCCAACTTGCAACAACCACCATGTCGTTACGGGTTGGAAAGTTTGCAGTTGGGATTCTTTCGTTAGCAGCTTAGTGCTATTAGCTGCTTTAGAATCTCCCTGTTGTCTGTCACATTTAGCAGAACGCAGCCTCATCGGTGACTGACAAAGACCAATAAACGTAGCATGACTAACAGAGCTGGCAAAGAGGTAGGAGCATATGTTTGGAGTTGGGGTGGTCATAAAGCGGACGGGGAGCCATACCACACATGTCTACTTTACAGCCCCAAATACCACAGGTCTTTGTGAGAAGGTGACAGCACGCCCACATGGGAACGGCGATGGCAGAAGGTCACAGAGGAGGGAAATTAAGGGAAAAACTTATTACCCAACTGATAAATAAAGGGACAGGAGACAGATACAGATCTCTAAGAGTTTCCAGCCATGCTGCAGCTGCGTGACTGAGATGACATTCCGGGTGATTTAATAAGTGTGGAACTTGTGAAGGGTTTCAACGATGACTGCATCCATCTGGTTGACGAAAGACTGGACGCTCCTCACAAAAATAAAAGCCTTAGGGTCTGTTGCATCTTCGATGACCTGGATTCAAAATTAGATTTTTTTTTTTTTATATATATAAATAAAATCACATTTGTCCACTGAGTAACACTGCACAAACTTCTGCTCACATAAGGCTGCTCTGAGTCTTTCATCAATCAATTATGGTTGAGCACGCAGAGACTAAATGTTCCATAGATTCTCGGAAAACCCCTTTCGGCCTCTTTCTACATCGTGCACAAATAGATTATCTTCTTTATGAGTATGCAGAAGTTCCTAATCAGATTTAATAACAAGGGAAAAACTGATTGTGTTCACATTAGTGATTGGTACATGAAATACACCAATCTGAGAGACCCTAAAAAGGAACATCCAGGCTGAGATTAGAGTCCGTCTCCTTCTATACAACAGTTAAGTGGGACAGAACCAGGAGTCAGATTTCCCTGTATTCTCTCTGCTGTCTCTTTTTCCACTTCTCTCCTCCTCAGCTAGCCAGTGTGTCTGGCCTCCCTTGCCCTCCCCTGTGCTTACTTTCTGCTTTCTCCTCCCCATTCTTGTGTTTCCACAGTGCAAAAATCATTGCTGTTGTGTGGTGATACTTTGTCATTTTCCCTCTTGATCTCTCCCAAAGGTCTCTGTCCAATATTAGCTTAGTGTGTTCACATCAGAAATAAACAAAAATACCCTAAAAATCATTCTTACCTTCCAAATAACAGCTGGATGACGACGAGAGGCCTTTCTTAGATTTACACCCCACCAATTTCAGGCATATCTCCAACATTTTCATTTGCTTTCCCCCCCTTGCTGTTGGAAAACGTTTAAAACAGACGCGCCTCAAAAGCGTCCCCTTTACATGTGTCCAGCAGGGGATCAAAAAAGTGAAAGGAAAAAACCCACTATTGTTCTTCTCTGATGTACATTTGGTTGCTGCAAATCCGTTCACTTTGCTTGTCTTCAAAGCAGAAAAAGCGCATTGTAAAGTCAAAACCAACTTTCTCTTCCGAGCAGCTCCATGTTTTTTCACCTCCCGCCTCGGTTTTGGTTAGTTCCACTTAAGTAAGATACAACAAGTGTCCGAAAAGATGCGTTTGGTCTGAAAAGTGTGCAGCAGCAGCAGCAGCAGCAGCAGGCGAGTCTGTAGAGTTTTGTCAGTTGGGCTTTCTGGCCGGTGCCATTCCGCTTTGCTGTCCTGTGTCTGTGTATCTGAAGCACAGGGACTACTCGTGCTCCTGCTGCCAACAAAGGGCCTCTTTCAGGCTCAGCCCGCTGCACTCGATGACATCAGCTGGGCCCTCCCACCTCCAGCTTAAAACACACAACGAGTGGGAGAGTCTGCTGCCTAGATGCATGTGAAAAAACCCCCCATAAAAACAGCATACCGTCATCTGAAATGTATGAGGCCTTATTTGAGAGCTAAAGCTGAGCTTAAGTCAAGATTCTGTTGAAATGATTAGAGGAAGCTGCTCCCGTGGTCTGCCTTCCTTCTCCAAGGCATTTCTGCACATCCCTTAAACGTGTGAAGATTGGAAAATCACTTCTGGAGGGACCACAGAGTGGTAAAGGAAATAAAGCTTTAAACGAGGAGGGAGAAAACACACGTCCTCGTCATTAAGACCGTTTAGAACCAGGGCAGTGAAACGCGTCGGACCGGGAAAAGCTGCAGCACAGCTCTTATCTCTTTTCTGCCTTTTTCCATCTGCGTTCGAGGGTGACGATTAAAGTAACCAAAACCCGTCGAAGGAGCAAAATCCATCAATCCTGAGAAGCTTGCCCGTTACAATGACATCATTTTTTCCCTTTGCACCAGTTAACCGCTTTATATATTATTCTCAAATGCAGAAAAGGAGAAAGAGCGGGATTAAACTAAAGCTTTGCTGCATTTGTTGAATGCAATCATAAATAAAGAACTGTATTATGAAGCGGTTTTCACAGCCGTTTTCCTAAACCCTCAAGTAAAACCTGAAGCCATTAAAAAAGCATTGCCCTGCACAGTATTAGAATTGCATGATTGTGAAATCACTGTTATTTTAGTAATGACCTCAATCCTGCGAGCAGCCAGTTCATGGCAGCGGGCCCTGCATCCTTGCTGTGGCGCTGGTATGGCAAACATTTGGGTTTCCTCTCACGCGCTACCCCAAACTCCAATTACAAAAAGCACGAGCCTCCACAAACTCGGGAGAGCGGCCCATTAGCTCGCCGCAGTCACAAAGTGTTGGGGAGATGAGACGATGAAGGCAGGAGGAGGAGGAGGAGGAGCGGGGCTATAAAATGGATGGAGGAGGAAAGAGGAAAAAAGGTTGCAGATGGAGAAACATGAAGCACATTGTTTGGAAGTGAGCTCATAGGAGAATCACTTGCTTGCGTTTTATAATACCAGGCATGCGTGCTAACCGTTAGCCAGTGTGCATCTGCCTCTTTGGGGGATCTTTACCTCTTACATACCCCCCCCAGGTCACCTGCACTGGCCCTCACAGCGATTATACTGTTCACCACCCAACCACACAGCAGTCACAACAATCAGTCAAGTGCGCTTAAACATCGGACACTCAAGAAGCAGGTATGCGGTTTACGCTTGTGTGTGTGTGTGTGTGTGTGTGTGTTTGCTGGCACACATGTGGCTGTTTACTCAGGGCACTGAGGAGAATGCAGCCAGCGTGTCTGAGACATGCAGACTGGCAGATGAGGTTAAGTGGGTTTAGAGTTCCACATAATTCTCCGCTCAGTATTTATCTGCAGGGAGAACGGACACTTGGGAATGGCACGGAGGCGGCTCCGGTTCAAGGTGAAGGGCTGCGAGATCAGCACGGGTGTGTGTGTGTGTGTGTGTGTGGGGGGGGTTAAGTTACCAAAGTGGACAACAGTGAAACCACATATATAAAAGATCTATATGCTAGAAATGACTTCCATTTACCAGCAACCATCTGCCGTTCAGCACACTCACAACGACAGATCACGTAGCCATTTTTAATTCTCTCTCCAGCTTTTAAATGACTGTTTTGGGTTTTTTTGTCTGAATATTAAACAGAAACAGTGGAACAGACACAGAGGTCACTGAACACATTCTGTGATGAAATATACTTAATATGCATGCTCATGTGTCTCTACTCCCACGCAAACGTCTTCTGAGAGCCAACTCCGCTTGTTTGACCACTTCCCCAGTTAAACCCAGATAGAGCAGTGAAAGAGGAACTATTTTATGATGAATCAAAGTCCTGCCAAATCAGCACTGTACCGTTGCAAATCAGATGTAATGACTTGGACACGAGCACGCCAACAGATTCAGATTCTGCTTTTTCAGACCATCCATGATGGTTCAGAAAAGCAGTCAAAGGTAGCAGCTTCTCCTGCTACATGGCTCGCTGGCTGCAGCAGCGCAGCTATTGGGCTCCTCTCTTCCCCTAAGTGGATCCAGATGCAGCAAGCATCCCCCCCTCCACCCCCACCCTGAAGAGGATTTTAAAACAATACAACACGCAAGGAGGGGACATACAGTCTGGTGAGGGGTTTAAAAAAGAAAGAGACAACATTGTGACTGGGAGGACAAAACCTGAGCGGACAGCACTGTGGTACGTCCTGGAAAACACATTTTAAGACATGACAAAACATATGGATTGTGTGATGAGACACAACATCCTCTTCAGTGCGGGGGTCTTGAGTCAATCCGGTAATCTGCGTGAACAGGACTGTTTTAAGGCGAGGAGGGCTGGAATCTTAGGTAGCAGGTTATGTGCAGAGAAAACAACAGCTGTGTCTGGAGCTGGGGCTCCTTTCTCGGGCATGGAGCAGAGAATGATGGGGGGGGTTCTGTGGGCAAGTGTGTATGTGCAGTGTCCATGTGGTGAGCAGCTACCATGCTGCATTCCTAACACAACTTGTTGGTATGCATGAATGTTGTACGGGCTATACACAGATATTCACGGAAAATGAGGCCTTTGCTCTTCTGATTGGAACCTTTTAGTTCCACTTATTAGCAATAAAACGAAGTCCTGTCCCATAAAAAGAAGACAAAATATGATTCTGAGACTACTTCTGTTCAATGACATTGTGAGAAACGATTGTTCGAAAATGACATGCAGGTATTCCATAAACAAGAGCCTTTCGATGGCTTATTATCGCCAGAAATGGACTAATCCTGCGACCTGGTTTCACAACTTACCCTCACAGACACAAAGAGAATCCAAATAAAAACCAGAGCAAGAGTCAATGACTCAATGTGTTTTTCCTAAACTGACATGTTTACACTTATTCTGTATGAAAGGCTGGAAACTTTATGTACACAGAAAAAGGCTTTGGTTCAAGATTCCTCTGTAAAGTTTTTTCCCTTTAAAATGATTTCCATTAAAAGCTGCTTATCGTCAGTATTTTGACATCGGCCTGATTGATATTTGTGGACTAATAATCAGGATTAAAGTGGTTATATGTTATTCCTGGCCCTCTTGGAAAGGTTTGTTTTTAAAACTCACTGAATAAAGAAGTTAAAACAGAGACAAACAATGAGACACAGGACAAAAACTGAACCAGGGAGGGGATTGGAGAAACGAAAGATAGGACAGTGGGGATTGCACCAGTTATTGGAGAAGAAAGCACAAGAGGTCACATTCTTAACTCCACTGCTGTGGCTTGACTTATGTTCAACTCTGTGAAAAATATCCAATATTACTCAACCCACCTCTGGTGCAAAGGGTCAGATACAAACATGCGATTGAGAAAAAAACAGAGGCGACCGTCTCAGGAGGCAGAGTTCTGAGAGGCCGTAGTTCCAATAGCTACACAAATCAGAGGGGTTTCTAACCGCTACAGAATGAATTACGAAGATACGTGCACGACCTCCTGCTGCACAGAGATCACTTTCACTGTTCTACAGAGCACCGGCACAGTGATCTACCGTTACCGATCCAAACCGGATCTCTGAGACTCTGGTCCTTTGATACCACAGCAGAGCAGCTTTTAACAGTTTTTAATATCACACTAAAATTCCTCGTTTAGAAAAGTAGCGGGGGGTGGGGATCGGCAGAGGTGTTGATACGTCAAAACTGCGCTTTATGTAGCAGCGATGCAATCTTTTCCTGTCGCATGGCAACAGCACAGAGTGACGCTAATCAACATCAATTCAGGGATGGGCCTTCTAAAAGCCCACACTAGGCTGATTTATACACACAGCTGTTTTAACACGCGGGGGGGGGGGGGGGCAAAGCCGACTCCTTTCCAGGTGGTCAAGACCTGATGAGAGGGGAAGACACTCATCAGCAGTCCCTCATCTGGTGAGGGACAAATGCAGCTCACACACAGATGCGTGGGGAGATATGTGCAGCCCCAAGAGGGGATGAGCCATAAGAGGCCTAACAACTGCCCTGAAAGAGAATTATTAACATGCCTGGCATGCATGAGAGTGCACACACACACACACACACGCGCACGCACACGCACACACACATAAGCTGGTATGAAAATTTTAAAGTGCCAGCATGTCATCAATGTTCTGGCCCCGGAGTTGAACAATGAACAATTGAGGTGTCCTCTTCCTCCATCCCAGAGCTGAACTCTCTTTTAAACAAGCTTCAAGCTCTCCCAGACTAGACTGCAATCATTAAAGAGAAAATACTGTTAAGCGAAGATAATTAGCGAGAAGAAAAGCCCCCTTGCGCCCAAACTGAAACTTGTCCGAGCAAGAAGAAGCTCGATGGAGATCCGTAACCTGACTCGCCAGATTAATGGCCATAATTTGGGGCAGCTCTCTTTTTGTCATCTGTGTATCTACAAATGAAAGCTGACTGTGGTTAAAACTTACCAGCAGCCAATTACACAGTGAAACCACAGTCTGTTTGTCTGTGAGGCCGTTCCAGGCTGCTGGTTCTCAGAAGTGTTCTGAGGGGATTTACAGCTAATTGACTTCATGGACAAAAGATACGTATACACAGATATTTTGTATTGAAAGTTGAGAGTTCAGGGCAGCAAGGTGTGGTTTTCAGTGAAATCTACTGACTCTCCTTGGGAGTCCATCTGGAGAGACACCAGAAATAGACAGCATCTATTGTTGTTTATTTAAACGGATCGGAATTTAGCAAAACTCATCAAAAGCGAGTGTGCAATGACCTACAACCTGCTGGGTCATCTAGCAACGTTTGCATTATTACTGACAGCAGGAAATAAAACCTCCTGGATCCGATGAGGCAAAGCTTGTGGTCAGATGAGACGAAAATTCTTTTGTGGCCATAAGAGTGACTGTACCTGCTTTCAGACATGAAGGAGGGAGTCCATCAGTGGGGTCTGAGGCAAAGGTCGTGAGCTAGCAAAAACACATCATAAGTTGTGAAGGAGTGACTAAATCAGCACTTAGCTGCGTTGTAGAAATAATTCTGTAAAAAATGAATTTCTCTCAACCATATTTTGATGTTTTCATGAGTATGTGGTCCACAAAATATCACAATAGGTTATAACAGATTCCTCATTATTTATGTAGACCTTTTAACATAAGTGTGACTGAGTTTAGACCCCCCTTCCTTTCTTTAAGCCCCACACTCAGACCCTTGTCCCGCTTTCCTTTCCTGTCAGTTCTTTCCATCGAATGGCAGGAAGACAAATCGACGACATCATTCCTTTGAATACTTGTACACAGCAATTCCACTTCCTGTTGTAAAAAACCCCAATCCAGAACTTCCAGTTGTGTGTTGTCCACTGAAACGGGTTAATATTAACCTTTTTAAAAAAAAATTTTTTTTTTGCTCCCACAAATTGTTAAATCTGGAAACTTTCATTTTCAGCTGACTCCCAGATGCCCTTGTCTACAAACACATTAGAGTGTTCTTCAGAAATGCTCTCATCTCTATCTTAAGAAACTTGCAGACTTACATGGAATCAGGAAATGATGAAAGGTACGCATGAATCACTTGTTGAGACTATATTTACGCATCCTTCTGAATAAACATGCTCGGGCCACCTTAATGACTAACAAACCCAACTCTGGACAGAGGCCTGAGAAAAGTGTCCCATCAGAGAGATCTCACACACTTTATGATCAGTTTGCACCTGTAAACTGTAACAGATGCTTCAGTCTCCTTCAGTCCACATGCACAGTTTACTAATCTACAAACTTGGCCTGAACCACACATGCAGAAAAACGGATTCAAATCGCTTTAATTGATACGTTGCAGTTCCAAACATCTGCGCAGTACTGTGCTAGCTAACCAGAGATATGATACGTCCTCCTGCACAGGTGCCAAGAGCTCGGACAAGTCTGGTCATGCTCCTCTGTTTCTCTCCAGGCTGCTGCATGCAGAGGTCTGAACCTGCCTGCTGAGGAGCAGCATGGCGCTGGCGAGCCCCCGTGTTAACTAGCTGGAGCTCACCAGGAAGAAGAAAAACAGTGATATGAAAGCATGTGTTGATATTACCCTCCTTTTGCACTGTGACTCACATCCCCCTCTCACAGCCCATCCTGCTCATAACAAGAGGAAAGTGGGGCAGGGAGGGAAAACAAGTTTCCCCCATGTCATTGACCCTTTGCCACATTTGATCCGTCAGAGGCTTTCATTTTGTTTTCATGACCTTCCCTGTTCTATCCCTCTCTGTGTTATGCAGGAGTCATTTTTTTTAAAGTATTCCTGACAAGGTAATCACAGCCCTACACACATTTGGTAAACTTCTCAGTTATCTGGAAGGATGGGAACGATAGAGCAGGTAGCAGGAACTAAATGACACACCGAGCATTTTCCGTTTTAAGCCTGCTGCGACACACTGATGAGAAACAGCGATTTAACTATTCTGACTTAATAAAAAGAAAAACTAATCTTGCTGTGTTCTAAGAATTCCAAACAGCTTTTCCCTGCTGAGACTAGGGCTATGATGTAACAGGAGTTAATTTACAATCTTTCCATTACTGATGGACCAAAGACAAACAAGCATCTGAGTAAACAGTAATCACACACTGACCAAAACAAGTGAAAAACCAAATCTTCCTAAGCCAAAGTAAAATGTTTCTGCCAGTATTTACGAGTAATACTGAGCTTCACAGTCAGTTTGCACACATAAACCTGATAAGAATACAGAAGCACTCCAAGATCGAATGCATTTCTGATAATATTCACTACGTGGTCTATATTTAATACGTCAGTAAGCATGTCAATAAATCCAAAAATAATTAAATATATGATAAAGGATTCAGAGCACACTGGAGCAGCAGAGAACACGATTTTAGGGCCTTATAAGCCTCAATGATCCATTGCATGAATCTAATCTTATCTGATAATCAATTTAGGATGAGTTAATACCACTTCAGCTGCAATTTATCAGGCGTTAAAATTCTTGACAAAACCCTGCCATGCTCACTGCACAGCAGAAGCACATCAGAAGTGACTGTGTGGCATAAAAAAAAGCATCTAACTGGGTATTACTCAATACAACAAGCCATGGCCAAGCAAGTTAACGTTCATAAATACCGACATGTGAACACAATAATGAAAGTCACTACTTCACTTTTGGACAAAATAGAGGAACTTGCAAAATCATAAGGTTGCTACTAAACAGGCAGTAATTCAAAAAGAGCATTTTAAACAAACCCTAATTTCTCTTTTCCCAGCTGTGTAATAAATGAATTGATAATTGTGTCATTTTATTTCTACATGCCTGATAACCTCTGCAACATTCATGTTTGTTTCACAAAAGTGAATAGAATCCTGACGCACAAAAATGTTTGGTTAAGCGTCGTTATTCTGATTACACAACCCAATTGCAAGATAAGGAAAAGCAGAAGATAAAATATGAATCGATGATCTGTGGCCATTTGGGGCACATTAGGCTGTCAGTGTAAATCCCTGATACTCAATAAACAAATCTCAAAACACTCCAAACCTGCAATCAATGACAAGAGACAGAGCAAAAGCCTTATCAAAAACATTTGTTCTTACCGTGCACTTCAAATACGTTACAGGGCTGAGTCGCATGGCGGGACGACTCTCTTTTTGCACCCTTGATGAAGGCTTGTAGACTGGGTCTCCTCTGATCCCCTGCAAACTTCCCCGGCTGCTGCCCCATAAGGGCAGGGTGCCAGGCCGCAGCCGGGACTCTCCAAGCTGGACTGAGGCGTTCACTGTCCAACAGCAGGCCACCAAGTACAAAAGGGACTGGAGGAAAGACGAGACCCCTTTCCTTGGCTCAATTTCTCCGTTTCTGGAGTGCAGAAAGGGCCTCCTGTGCAAACCTGTTTTACCCCGGTATTCCTGTTTTTCTTGTGCATTAATAGAGTCTGAGTGGTTCAAGTGGGACAGAGGTGCACCTCAAAGTAACCTACAGAAAAAGAACATGAGGAAATACTTTTAGCAGCAGCAGTTATCTTTAGTTTCATAGGAATGCCTTGAAACCCACAGTGTGACATACGTAAATCTACAATTTAAGGTTCTTAAGAGATATTTGTATCAGGTGTCATATGCTGAAGCTTTCATTATTTTACTGATTGACTTTAATAAAACCCCATTTCGTGGCATTGTGAAGATGCAAGCCCAAAAAAAGGGGGGAAAAATCCTTTCTTGCAACACTGGCTAAGCTTAGAATGCTTCCAATAGCTCGGAAAAAGTAATGTTTTCATAAGTAATCGTGCAACAAAGCAAAATGCATCAAAAATACACAATTGCCTGTTTTAACTAATGTAGAGTAACTACATTTCCCTTTAATCTTATTGTTATAGCAACTTGCATTATTAACATCACATTAGCAGTTTCCTAAAACATGAAAGCTTTAATGGTTATTCACGTTAGTAAAGATTGCAAACATCTCCCAGATATTCTAAACTTGTAGTGACAAAGTTACTGAGTAGAAATAAGTGAAAAGGGACCCTTACACGACTGAATTTGCATTTATTTTCCTGGTTTGCTGGCGACCTCAAGCCAATGCTGAAGGTAGCCATGGAGGCTAACTTGCGTTAGCTGGTGGTGAGCAGAGCCAGGTCCTTAAATGCAACAGTTGGATCCCGCTGGCTGTTCACACGCAAGTACAAAACAGAGGACAACAGCGTTTAAAGGCCTCAAAAATCATATTTGGTCACCCCTATTTAAAGCTCAGTTGGAAAATCCCCAAGGCAGAAAAATCGATTAGGTCTAACTTCCGTGTCGACTCTTCCCGTCTTGCGGAGTTTCTTCCCCTGTGGTACCCGGACTAAAGGCACTTCAGTCAAGGAGGTGAAGAGAAATCGAGGAAACTCAGACGTCCGCAGCCGGACGACGCTTCCTCCAAGTGCTTTCCTTTGTTTATGGCCTCCGACTACTTCGTTACCGACCAGTCGATTCTCGTACTCATTCATCGCTTTTCACGTGAAAACCTGAACAAACTTTAGCCGACTGTGAGTGTCGCTGGAGCCGCCATACTTCCATACGCAAGGTGGTTTACAGAAATATGTGGGTGGGGCGACGTCTGACGTCACATGCGTGCGTGGGCTAGCACGGCGCGAGAGCAGACCATTCAAAGCAAACACCTATTTCATCAAGAATGCTTCATTTAAACTACTAACTATGGTTTAATCGTACAAGATGGTGCGTTTGGATGCACTTTAAATGTAGTTTTTTTCCACAAGCACAGCGCACCAGGGGTATTAGGATAACTCCCATCTGTAAAGTTAATTATTAATTTTGCCACACTTAGAATAACACCTAAAACACCTAAAAATACATTTATTGCATACACATATTTGTGTGTAACATCATGTTAATATAAAAGTGTTATGGATGATTAACAACAGCCTGGATGCAGGTCAGTCCGTAGGTTGGTGGGATCCTAGTTTTAAAGAAAGGCCACAGTTGAGGTGCTCTTTAACCTTTCTGTTCCAACAGCTTTTGTTGTGTCAACATGACAATCTCCTCCATCACTTCTGGCTTCAAGATGTCCTTTATCTATGAGACAACAGCAATCTCAGAACTGCACATATGTATAACATTGAAATTATACACATCTCACATGAGTACGCTTGGAAAAAAAATCTATAATGAATAAACTTTATAGTTGCCTAAAATACTCATAGAAATTAAAGTTAGATATTTACACAATAAGATCTGAGAAATAAATCAAATCAGCATTCTGGGAAAAAAACAAGTACTTTGAAAAAAACCACTGAATAAAAGTCGATATACTTAAAAAGCCATATGATATAAGCTCTTGCTAATGGAAATAAAGAGTTAGAGCTCTTCCAGAGACAGAAAGTTCCATCCATTATAGGAACTCCTTTTGAGAACAACAACTGTAACTATGGAATGATACAACTATTCACTTTATGAATCAAGTTTCCATACAAGCGTTTTCCAGTTTGGCCACTAGATGGCACTGTGCCACAAGCAAAAAAGTATTTTCATTAAAATTGCTGTCCACTTATAAAGTGGTAAATTGTAGAGTAAAAACATACGCTGTAAAATAATGAAAAGTACTGACTTGTAAAGTAAAAGTTAGTTAAAGCAAAATGTAGTGTTTCACACCTGGTGCTGAAGTGAGGATTCAAAGCAATACAGGACACTGGTGTCAAACAAAAGGACCTTGTGTGCTGCCAGTGCCATTATGCAGTTTCTTAACCGTGAAATCACCTCTCGATCCGCAAAGTTAACAGGCTGGAAGGACAGAGACATAATGCAAAAGCAGATAAGCTTTACAATTAGCAGCATACAACAAGCGGCATAATAACACTAATAAATAATTGTTCCCTAGAGGAAGCTTAACCATGTAAAGAATACAAACAAAACAGAAAAAAAAATGAAGTAATGCTGAAGTGATATATATATTTTTACCTCCAGGCTAGTGTAAAAGCCCCCAGCCTCTTCTTCCTGTTGTTCCGGTGTGGGATACAACCAAACAAAGCCATTATTTGCGAGGATAATGGATGCACCACATGGCAGGTTGTGAAAATGTGTTTTTTGTCTCTTGATCAGAGAAGGGGAAACCTGCACCAGAACTCCTTGTCCCAGCTATTAGAGAAAGTGTAAATGAGATGACGCATTAAAAAAACAACTTTATATTTCGGCAAAAACAATTTCAGAGTGCACTTTTTGGCGAAATTTTATTAAATTATTGACTTACTTTGCCATACTTTAAACTACGGGTGTGAAGTGACAGAGCTCCATCAGAGAAGACAGACTGCACTTCAGCCTAAAAGTAAAAAAAAAAAAAAAAAGTTTTAAGTACATTTCAACTGCAAATGGAAAGACAGAGAACCCAAATAAAGATGAGTGGAATTACACTGATGAGATCACCCTCGTGAAGATACTCTCTCATGGTCAGCTCATCTTCTGCTGATCTTCTCCTCTAACAGAGACAATAGCATTTTTAATCAGAAAAATATCCTGTCTTTTGACGTGATTCCACCTCCTACAGGATGACAGAACAAGCATCTCACCAGCTCTCCTCCAGGCAGGTTGACAGCAGACAACAAGAGGACAGAGTCCAGCCGAGAGTTTGTCTCCACCTTCCATCGTTTCTGCTGCACCTGCAAATATATGAAAAAGAACACATATATTAATTTGATCGTGAGTTTAAAAAAAGTATCATAAACAAGAGCTTGGCGCCTCACTTCAGTGATTCTTCCAACTACCACATCTCCAACCTCACCATTGAATCTGCAACCCAATAACATACCAAAAACATTGTAAATACACAACTTCTGTAAAAGCAGATGTTCATAAATAATTAAACTCACATACCTGGTCTTTAGCGGCTTGACACAGATTAACTTGTCTACTCTCTCCACCTCTCCAGCCACTGAAGCAGTCAGGTTGTCCTCGTCGACATAGGTGCCATGGCCCCTGGAGATTAGCAATTAATAGAGAAATAAGTTATTTAGCAAACTGAAATGTGGAAAGATAGTTAAAGGGATATTTTACAGTTGAATAGTAGTAGAATATAATATACGTCTTTGGGCTACTACAGGCGGCAAATTGTGATTTACCTCATGAATCCTGTGTCTGATGTAATAATATCGCCGGGTACCACAAAATCTCTTCTCCCGCTCCCAGAAATAGATATAGATACTTGTTTTTGAATAGTTGGTAATCTCATGTCAGCAGCCATGCTTCTTCTTTCGCTCAGACGTCTTCTTCTACTGTTCTCTCTGCGCGAACCAGAAGCTCGTAAGCGTTTGGTGCCACCTACTGATAAAGTATGACAGGACGCTGTCTAAAGTTATTTTAATAAATTAAAGTACACCAACGGAACAGTTTTATAAATTCTATATTAAAGATTCGAATTTAGACTAAAGCAATAAAAAGTATTCTACTTCGTTTTCTTCCAGGTTTCCATATTAAACGTAACAGCTGTCTTCTGCCCCCTGTTGGTATAAAGTGGGTAATACTATGCTAACACATTTTATCAACTAGTTTTTTTCTAGATTACTCCTTAATCGTCAGAATAACATGGGGGGAAAAACAAAAAAAAATGATAATGAAAACAAATTCTTAGGTTTTAAAGTAGTTGCCTTATGCCTTTATTGCGAGTTTCCCAGTGCGTTTCTTATTTTTAGCACTAGGTGTCACTGTCTAGCCACACTACCAAGTTCACCGCATTCACATAACGGGGAGGTGACGTCAGATGTCAACACCACGCAAAGTCCACGTAGTGGCCAATCAGCTTTGAGTAAAACAGACCATTGTAAAGATGGCGTCGGCGAAACGCACAGGAGTTAACACTGGATACTCCACCGTTACTAAACACCACTGGTCCAGGCACCGTAAGAATTGACACTGGAAAGGGACGGAAGACAATTGATCTATTTGTCATTCGTCTTACGTTGTTTGCCGTTTTGTGGCTTACTCGTTGGCCTTGTGGTATTTGTTCTTGGCTTCTTGGACAGCTCATTAGCTCCAAGTTGGAAAGCCAGTGCTAGCCCACGGCTAGCGTCGAATCTCCGTTGGCTGCTAGTATTTTTCTGTACGGCACCAGTGGAATGATAGCTTTCCCACTATAAACTCTGGAATACACGCATCCACGTAAACTTTAACTTTAACTTGGACAATCACCATGGCTCGGTTGGATTAAAATACTTCATCGGAGTAAGGGGCAACGTCGACCTGGCATTGCGACACTGTTTGGAGTATCGAAGCGGAGCGAGTTAGCCGTCATGTATTTTCTAACCGGCTGGCCCCGCAGGCTGCTTTGTCCGCTTAGGAGTGAAGAAGAGCCCTTTCACATCCAGCCCAGCTCCCAAAGGTTTTACTTCGCCGTGTTGTCAGAGACGCAACTCAGCATTTGGTACAGTCGGGTAAGCCAAATCAACCAGTTGCAGCCTTTTCCCCCCCGCTTTGCCGCAATCTTGAGCTCAGCTGTCCTGACAAAAACAATGCATTCGCCGCTGGTGGAATTTAAGCTTGCATCACTTTAATAGAGATTTAATCGTGCGCTATTACACCGGCTTCACCTCCACAAACGACCATTATTTATTGTGAAATAAGACCCGCAGCATTGAGTTGCTAGCGGTCTGTAGCTCGCCAACAGATTATAAAGGATGAGATTTGTGTTATTTATGACAGAACACTGAAAGTGATCACCGCATTCTTCAGGTTTATCGCGATGACAGTTGACATTGTCGTTACGGAATAAGTACATCCGCATACGTGTGATTTGTCCGAAACCTTTTGACAGCAGTTTTGGAAAGTAATGATTGATATTTATTCAAGTAGGCCTCATTTACTAAACGAGTTCACAGTTCTTACTTTAGTTTTGCTTTTAGTTTTATTTCCCCAACTATTTGCGGCATTATCGGTTTTGCTGGAATTTTCAGGTTTGACCAGAGGTCAAAGTTTAAATCCTTATCGACTGGGGATTCCCAGTGGTGATCAGAATAAATACTCACTGATGTATCATGGTTTGATCTGCCAGTGAGCAGCTCAGCATTAACTCCATATGTTCACAGTTTTATGTCAAATCCTATATTACTTGTCTATTAGATCCAAATACTAGATGTGCTGTAGGATATTACAAAAAGAGCAATAAAACTTTTTTCTTTCAACATGCAGGAAGATGGTTCCATGGATTGCTCTTAGGAAAAGGGACACTTGCATCCTGCTCTCTTATTACAGAGTCAGTGTAGAGTTACTTAAAGTATTTGGATGCTATTGTTACATGCCCATTAAAGTTTAAAGCTCAATAGCCCTTTTTTTCTTCCAGCAGGAATGTTCATGTCCCCAGTGGCATCAAACTTATTGCAGTGGATGTTGCTGTTGATAACCTAATGTTGAGAGCATTGTTTCCAGCCATGTTGTATGTTATTTAGTGACATCAAGGATCGGGGTCATGGCTAAATTCCTGTGTAACCCATGCAGGATGTGACCCTGTTCCTTCCCTTAATTCTTAAGTATTTTGCCTGCGTATATTACCAAAGCATCCAGGAAAACAACTGTTTCTGCACTGTTGATTTGACCAATGTTCTCCTGATTGAATAAACCGTTTGATATTTTGTTTCCTTATATTTTGTTTTACTGAATATTCATATGCATTGTAATAGATCTCACTGGAGCAACTAGTTATCGTCAAACACTCTTATTACTGCACTTTTCATATGCTGCTGGGGTTTTTGGGTAACTCGCAGCAACTGATTCTTCCCTTTCAGCCTACCAGATTGGGATTGAACTCACCCACATTTTTGCCGCTGGCTCTGTTCTCTTTAATCCCATCTATTCTCAGCCTCAACTGCCCTGACAGTTTTTTTAATCTGGGCCTCACTGTAGTTTTATCTTTGTAATCCTTATGTTTTATTACCCTTCCACAAAACCCTGTTTTATTTGTCAAGGAATGGATTGATTGAGTTGGTCAGTGCAGGCCAGATTTTTTCTGCTTTCTATAATAATAAGCAGTACTATCTCAGAATTGGCATTGATTAAAAAAGAAAAAAAAACTGTCTGCTGCAGCTGCCTTAGAGTGAAAGACATTGAAGTGTCAGATGGTGTGAACTTTATCTCACATCATTAATGAGGTTTTGCCAGAACAGTGTGCCGATCAGAAACTGTCCTCTTTTCCAGTTTGCCTCACATCAAAATGAACATTTCACTGTTCTGGAATTGAGTTTATCCTTTGAATGAACTGTAGTAGTGATTTTTGCTGGTGATCTACTTAGTGATTGAAGGGAGCAGTAAATCAAGGGCAGCAGCCTCAGGCAGAGTCGAGCTGTGCACACTGAAAATCAGGGTCCTGAACATGCTCTTGTTTGCCAACTGACCTCTGTGAAAAATAGCTTGTCTTCATCAAGTTTTTATTGCGACATCTTTGCAGTTTTTAGGATGTTTAACGTGCTGATTTTCTTTCCTAAATCTCTTCTCCATCAAATCCGCAGCCCAGTGTTTTGATAGTCAGCTATATCGAGTCTGCGAAGGCGGCGGCCCAGTTTGGTTTCTACCAGAAGGCAGAATGGAAACCCGACGACTCCATGATAGCTGTAGCGGTAAGCACACTGCAGTCTTCCACCTTGTGTCATATGATTAGATTTCAACTGAAAAATGTCCTTGTTTAGCTGGTGCTGACAGTTTTACTGAAACATCGTGACTCAAGTCAGTTAGACACTGAAATGAGCTAAAATTAAAAAGCAGATTTTCTAACCTTGCTTTACTGCTTCTATCAAATTAGTCAAGGGTTTGTATGGTTACATGTGTCCGTCTTTCCTTTGTCATAATCATTTTTCGTTCATAATTATATCTTCCCATTATAATCAATCATCTGAAACTCATCATTAAACCACCCAACACAAAAGCTATTTCTCAGGATACTCTTGTCCCAGTAAACCACAGCGACAGCCTTCTGTGCAACTGCAGTCAACCACAGCAGAATGAGCACGACCAGTGCTGGAGAGGGAAAATGAACGTGCAGCTGCGCCTTCCTGAACGGCAGAGTTTGTCCTATTTTTTGCTGTTATGCTGAGCATCAGATCGAGGGAAGGTAGTCCCGTGGCAATAGCAGCAGAGCTGTGACACAGAGCTTCACTTTCAATCCGAAGACACAACAAGGTTTTAGGTCCTGTTGAATTGAGCAAGGACTTTATGTTTGTGTAGATCCCTGATAAAATAAAGTGTATATTCATTCATTCATTCATTACAGACTTCTTGGTGAGGAAAAGATGGTGTTAAGATGCAAAAACATGTCTGTCCCAGATAAAGTCAATGAGGAAAACGCTCTTAAGTTGCTCTCTGCTCTGGACAGGAAGTATTGTCATTGCTCTGCAGATAGCTGTGACCTGTGCTGAAGCTGGTCAGGTAAGCCTGCTTTCTGTTTAATTACAAGGGATGAATAGTTCAGGCTATTCTAAGAAATTAGTTTCCCAGATCAATGAACATTTTTATGAAAATGTTCCCTCATGATGTTTTTTTCCTGTCTCATCATCAACCCTGGCTTCTGCATTAAAAATCCCCCAAATAATATGCAAATTGTCAGCCCACGAAGCTTAAAAGACAGCATTTTAAAAATTTATGTTCATTTCCATGGAGATAAACTGGCACGGCCTGAACGGAAAAGCTTGAGGATGTGAACCCACACAAGCTTATTGATTCTGTTTTAGTCTAAGCTTTTCTACCACGGATCATGAAACTGCTCCTGAGTTACCTAACTGTATCTAATCACTGCTGAAATGTTCATAAGGTTGACTCTGTCGTTTACAGCCATCCATCCGGTTCAGCGCCGTGCAAGCAGGAAACTGAAATTGCTTTTACGCGTAATGCACTGCAAACCAGAGCGTATCTAGTTCTCTGGTTTTGCTTCCAGTGGTTAAAACGGGAGCTAAACCAAAGCGGAAATGACTGAGGCTGGTATTGAGCTGATTCTTCATATTCTTGGTGGCCCTGAAGGCAGCATGGCTGTATGCCATTCATTGTTTTCAGCACTAACTGTCCCTTTCTGTTTACTGACGTCAGCATTCATAACTGAATCGGAGAGGGCACAGACAGGGGCCAGCATCTGCTGGGTTAAATGTACCGAAGCGGGCCGAGAGTGTAAATAAACACTCTTTAATGTCAGAGAGCTTGTTCAGATTAATTGTATGATGTGAGGAGTATTTCATTTCTGTTAGCACCCACACACTTTGCTGGGTTGTCGTTTTAGCGCAAAAAGGAGAACTTGGTTTTGACTAATTTAAAGGTTAAGATGTCTTTGCTGGGTTTCGGTGCACCTCAGCGTCCAGCCTTCTCCTATTTTCTGCTGAGTGTTGTGCTGCAAAGGTAGCGGCATGAAGGAAGTGTCTCGTTGTGTAATCTCGCTGATGATAAATTCTCGAGTCAGCAGAAAAGTCGATCAGCTTCGCGAGGCTGTGTCCTCAGCAACACAAAGGAGAACAGTTAAGGACACAGAATAGACACACAAATGTAGAACAGCTCTGCATTCACAGGTCTGGTTCATCGGTATCATCAGGGTCTGCTGTGTGGCTGCATTCATGCGTACCAGTGTGCAGCCTCCATGTGCTGCGTGCACTATACATGTCATTCCTGGTAATCCATCCACATCCATCCCTCTCCCTCTAAATCTTCTTTAGTCCCTGCTTCTCAGTGAAGAAAAAAATCCACCGGAACGAGAGCTGTGAATGTGTCTGGAAAAGTAATATGCGAGTCTGGGTTCAAGGCCCACCCAGCCAAACACAACAGGGAGCAGGTGGAGGAGAAAAACACAGGCTAGGCTCGTTAACTCCCTTCCTGGGACTCAGACTCGCAAGTGCTGAAAACGTAGCAGCGTTTTTGAACATCTTGAATGAAGAATCGGTTTATTGAAACAATTCGTGAGTTTTCTTGAAGGAATATTCATTTTTTGGGGGGTTTTCTTTTTGCTTTCATTATTATGTGTAGTTTTCGGTCCACTAGCTTAATAGTTTCTGGTCCTCATTAGTGCTGTAGTTTAATTATAGACTGAGCAATTTTGGGGAAGTCATGAACTGCACAAGAGTGGCTTGCACTGACCAGGCAGCAACCCTCAACTCAACTACCAACTGTTTTCCAGATGTTTGGCTGCTCCCACACCCTCCAGACCTCGAGGCTAACGTAATCGCCTTCCTAAACCGTGGCTAAGACTATCTTTAGTCGGGTCTGTGCATCCAAGTGTTTGAGAGAAATGGTTAAGGCCATTGTAGGGGTGGGATAGATGGCTTTGTCTATGTGCCAGAGTTCAATAAAGTTTTTTTCCTTTCTTTTTTTTTTTAGGCAGGAAATACTTTTTAAGGATACTGTTTAACTCCTCATGTGTGTGTGTGTGTTTTGGGATCTGTCCTAGACCAGAATGTTCCCTCTGGTTTTGTGTTCTCACTCAGCCATACTCTGGAAAGTGTTTTTTGTGCTCTCTTTCATGTGCATTAAAATGCGTATTTATATTATCGTCTTAGGAGACTACTGTAGAAGGTGGATGTGGATCTGACTTTCTCTAAACAGCTCTGTGTCTTCCTGTCTGTATATTTGCATGTGTCAACTTACTGGGAACACCCCAGTTCACGCTGGCTGCATGCTCAGATGTTGCATTTCTCTCTTTGTCTCACTCCTTTTATCCAAACTTTTCACATATCTGATGTGAAGAGCTGAAGAACACATTCATGTGCCCGCGAAAAGGTCTCTTCGTGCGTCTGGTGTGATCAAACTGCAGATAAAAGGGAGAGACACGGCAGGCATTTAGCATAAATTACCAAACTGCTTCCCACCCCCATCCCCCCACCCCCCCGAGGTTTAATATCTTCCTTTTGTTATTTTCATGCTTTTGAAGTACAGTAGGGTTACTAGTGCTCAAATGCCCCCCTTTGGGGTAGAAGCCTTGTCTGGAAATCTGAACTAGAATTATAATGTGAAGCTTCAATCTTATAAGTGGAAATGACCTGCAAGATAATTCATGCGATCCTTTCTTCCAGGTACTTTCAACCATTTTTTGCAACACTTCCTCTTCCACCAGTACAGTGACTGAGCAACAACAGCATAGATGCAGCACATTTATTTAATGACAGACCTTCTCTGTTTTCAGACCGCCAAAGGCTACATCCTTTTATTTGATGTGCTGGGTGGAGGGGACGACAAATACCTCTATGAGCCAGTCTATCCAAGGTGAGGGCAGCACACATTCATGTTCACATTTAGCAGAGGAGGAACGTAAACTGTTAGTCAGCATCACTTTACATCACTACTATATAAATATTGTGATGTTTATTTACTATTCACCTAAATATTGTAGAGAAACCAGTGTTTGCAGGGCTGTTTGCACTTTTTCCAGCCTTAAGTTTGTTTGGACTCTGCTGTTTGTGTTTCAATTTGAAAGTCAGAGTTGTAATTACAGTGTAAAACTCTGCGCTTCGTTAGCAAGTAGCCAGCAGCTTTCTGTCAATCAATATTACTATTGCATATGCTTACGTAATATTTGCTTCTTAAATGAAGCCACATTTGGGTGTAGCTGTCAGACTGATACAGGTAGTAAACCCATTTGTGATGAATGAACTTTTCACTTTGAAACAAAAGCTCGTGTTGCACGTGAGATGGCTTTTAAAACAGTCCCTGTAGCAGAAAAGAAGAAGGTGTGCACACAGGGGTGACTGTGCTTTTCCCCGTCATTTTTATGTGTGCACATGTTGCATTCCTGGATAGCATACCAGCAGAGTTCTGGGCAGGTCAGGACATGCAGAGTTTTGTTTTTTTTTTTAAGTTACATGGGTACCTGCAGCACAGGTAAAACTGATATCTGTGTTTATCTAAATGTTCTTTCATTCAAATTTGCATTTACACAGAGGAAGCACTCGTGTAAAAGTGACGCCAGGGTTTAAGGAAGAGCAATGTGCCCCCGCTCTGTCATTAGAGATGAAGAAACCTGTGGACCTGGAGGCACCTATCTCCTGGTACAGTGAAGTTTTATTGCACTTTTTTCTCTGGATGTTTTGTCTGACTGTCTTGTATCTCCCTCACATCTTGAAAACACAGGAGTAAAGCCAAAATCACATTAACTGCATTCACCGCCTTGCCTCTACTTGTGGTGTACACTGACCTTTGATAATATTTACATTACACTGAGGGGATGTTGAAAGAATTTCCCCATTTGCTGGGTTTTAAACTCTCTGACCTCAGAGAGAATTCTCTCAAACTGCGAGATCATGAGCAGCTTCTTAATGTGTGTAAACAGAGAGAATGTGCAAGATAAGATCAACTGCAGACATGAGCAGAGGTGTGTAAAAGGGTTGCCTGATGTTTGAACACTGAAATGAGTTTTGTGCATTGCTGTTGACTGTTCTTATTGTAAAGATGACAATGCTTCAGTTTTGTCTGATGCGTTTCAGTCACTGCATTAAAGGATTTGTTTTTTGCCTGTCATTATCTCTGCAAAAAAAAAAAACTCCCCATCTTGTCTTAACGCGTGTCTGTGGAGACGGTAGTCACCCACAGCTTTATGACTTTAATCCTGTGTAGGCCTTGTTAAGCTTAAGATTCCTCAAGTAGAAATACTATCTGGTGCTTTTATTACTCACAAGCTTGATGTGGTTTACATAACCATTTCCTAGAGATACCTAATCTCAAGAAAACCGTGACAGCAATGCAGAGATGATAAAAGGGGCAGATTGTTTCCCTGTTTATAACTTGTGATCGTGCAGTCAATGCTAATTTCACATCCTTCACGTACCTCTTCTCTTCTAAGAGAAGAAGGACATCATCATCATCATCCTGAGGCTTCATACTTGCATACTTCAAACTGTCCCTCCACCAGTCTTCTACTTTTGTTTGTCTGTCGCGTCTCGTTCATCCATCATATTTCCTGGTCTGCAGTGACAGAGATTGCTGGTTAGTCATCGGACTGACAATGCTTTTTGTTGCCGTTAATTTCTGCAGATCTCCTGCCGATAAGCGACAGAAGTTGTTTCCTCCTACACAGCCAATGTCCTCTCGCGCTTAATTTTGTTTCGTTTCTGTCCAATTTGCCTTTGTCATCGTGGTTTTTCGGTTTTGACAGGCTCCGCTGTTAGACAGAAGACAATGAAGCGCCTATCACACAGACAAGCACACCCTTGTGTGAGAGGAAACACTTAGATTTAGCCTGAGCAGCTGTGTGGTCCAATCACAGCTGTCCAGTGGAAGTTTGGAGCTAGGGTTAGGGTTACTACACAACCAGCTAATAACTATTCAGTCACTGTCACTTTTTATCTGATTTTAAAAGTTGGTGCTAAGTTCTGCATTTAGTTTAATTTTCTTCCCTCTCAAGTCTGCAGACCCTCCATGAGGACTTACTGGTGTGCACCACAGATGGTTACCTCCATGTGCTGCACTGGGATGGGATAGGCACCAACGGACGGAAGGCCATCTGCCTCACTACAATCCCCTTCTCGCTAGACCTTCAGTCTGCTCGAGGTCGGGAAAGACTCGATTAATCTGAATCATCGAAAAAATGTCAAACATGCGTCACCTACCTGTATGTGGCTGCACAGGTGGGCCATCCTTGGAGTTGGAAGGAGTGTACATCTGTTGTATGGAGTATTGTGTGACTCTGGACGGCTTCGCTGTCATCCTGAGTGATGGACGCCTGGGCTTTATCACGCCGCTAAGCAATACCATAACAGTGGATGTAAGAACACTATCACACACACATTCTTCCCAAACAGAGAGTAGTTAATAAAGGTCAAACTCAGAATCCACAGCTAGATTATGAAACATTCTGTTTTTACACACAAACAGACATGGGAGGATTTTATTCATGGTTTTTAGTCAGCATGAAATTAGAAAGCGGGTGTTCAGCATCCAAATTAATACCATTTGCTTTCTCAGAGAAACTATGAACAAATGTCTGAGTTCAAAGGGAACTGTGTAGTGTAATCCACTGCTGACCTGCCCCTGATGTCATAACCACATTCACTAATGAGCGCTTCTTGTGTGGGCGCAGCAGCTGCAGGGTGTCTGGGCGGCAGATGTGACCGACGGCACCTGCCTGGCTGTCAACAACAAATACAGGCTGATGGCCTTCGGCTGCGCCAGGTAAGCACATGTGATGGCAAGGAAACCTGGCCATGTGTTTGCATCGACGTGTTCCAGCGTTTGTGTGTCCAGTGTGAGAACCTGCCAGTTTTTGTTTGCTAAGACCTGCCTCGTGTGTGCTTGTGTAATCCACCAGGTTGGCAGGAATTTTCCTTCCTCTCTGCCCATCTCTACTCTTTTTTATTTTTCTGTTTGTGCATGTATGCTTCAATCCCACATACCGTAATTTTGTGCATTCTTTAAATAATTTTTAAAGTGACAGTCAATGGATGAAAAATAAAAGATGTTGAGGAACTCTATGTGCATGTGTATGTGGGGAATTTTTCACCTGCAGACATGTAGATACTAAAGCTGTTCACAGCACAGACGTGTAGAGTTTCATTTAATGAGCAGATCATTTGCATTTAAGCAGGAGTCTGAGTTGATTTCAATAGAGGTTCTGATTATTTGTGTCACCAACGTTTCTGATGTAAATGAGTGTTTGTTTGTTTGTTGTTGCAGTGGCTCAGTTCTGGTGTACATGATAGACACCACAACAGGATCCATGCAGCTTTCTCACAAACTGGAACTCACCCCAAAACATTACCCAGGTATCGCTCGTAATGTTTCCAGGCTCTCAGCATTCTGTTTTACCTCCAAATACATCCTTTTTCCCTGAATGCCCGACGCCACCTAGTGGCAGAGTGGCCAAAAAGGGATCGTGCAAAACACATTTATTTTTCTCCATCACAAAGTGTTGCACATCAATAAATAACACAATAAAATGGCCGACACATTTTCACTATGATGGCGCTTATGATACTTACTTATTTTGCTTTTGTGACAGACATATACAACAAGACTGGTCCTGTCAAGATGATCCGCTGGTCACCTGACTACAGTGTTGCCATGGTTACGTGGGAGTGCGGTGGCTTGTCGCTATGGAGTGTTTTCGGAGCTCACCTCATCTGCACTCTGGGAGAAGACTTTGCGTAGGTGGACGTGAAAAATCACACCATGATCCGGATTCACACCTCATTTAATTTGAATTTTTTTCTGTCTTTGTACCCTCAGGTATCGTTCCGATGGTACTAAGAAGGAACCTATTAAAATAAGCTCTATGGTAAGAAATAGTTTTAGATTAAGAAAGAAAGTGTAAAACATCCTAAAGTCTGTGTTTTATTTTCTTTCCTTCAGAGCTGGGGTGCAGAAGGATACCATCTCTGGGTTCTCCCAAACAAACAGGAGAGGAGAAGACCAGAAGAGCAGCAAGAGGAGGACATGGTCACACCTTCTCAGTCCTTCCTGCAATCCGGAATACTGCAGTTCCAGTTCATCAAGAGTGCCCTCACAGTTAACCCCTGCACAGTGAGAGGATATAAGATCAGTTTTGCGTCTACATCCACATCGCAGCACAAATTGCTTAAGTGATCATATTTGCTTTCTCCTCTCGCCACTCTGCAGAGTAACCAGGAGCAGGTGTTGCTCCACGGAGAAGACCGCCTCTACCTGACCTGCGGTGACCCCACGCCGGTCAGCAGCGCATCTGACACTCACTCATACACACACGTTCATCCACGCGATGGCAGCCCGCCGCACCATCCTTCCAGCACCGACTCCTCTCTCTCTCAGGGACTCAGCACTTTACTGGGACACAAACATTGGCATGTGGTCCAGGTAAGAATGCACTTCTGTTTACATGAAGTCATGGCCCTAATAATCCTACATCACTAGTCTTTTTTTATATATATATATATATATATATATATGTGTGTGTGTGTGTGTGTGTATATATATATATATATATAGAAATATAAATCACACAGAATGATACAAATTTATTAGATTTAGCATAATAATAGAGGAAAAAGATTAATTAACGTGGTTGGAAACTAAAACAATATGTACCCAGCTATTTTGTATTACTAATTTTATTTTTGCACCCTCCAGATTCACAGCACATACCTAGAGAGCAACTGGCCAATACGGGTAAGCGTAGAAAAGTTAGTTTCCATATGTTACTGCCTGGTCCAATTCACAAAATGTCAGAAGAGTTAGGAGTCTAATTACCCTCATATACAATTCGCATGCAGAGTTCTGTTTACAAATTAAACTTACAGTGTTTCAAAAGTGTGTGTGAAGTGTGTGTATTGTTTCAGTGCGTGATAGTGGTGTGTGTTTGTGTGAACAGTTTGCAGCCATTGACACAGCAGGGCAGTGCATGGCTGTCGCAGGGAGGAGGGGACTTGCACACTACTCCTTGTTCACAAGAAAATGGAAGCTGTTTGGGAACATCACCCAGGTACGTGACGTTGTTGGTAGAAGCACCTGCCTGGATTAATGTCCCCATTGTGGTTGTAAGTAAAAAAAAAAAAAGATATGTTTAATATTTTTTTTGTGCTTTTTCTTCAGGAGCAGAACATGACGGTGACGGGAGGTCTTGCTTGGTGGAAAGACTTTGTCATGGTTGCATGTTACAATTTTATAGACCAGCAAGAACAGGTGAGAACAAACTAGGTCAAAGCACCTCTCACATTAAAAATTGTACTTTATTTGCCTAAAGCACCTTAAAATGCTGATTATGATCTAATTTTAGTGCGTTGTATGTTGAAGTGAGCATTTCATTGTGATTTTAAGCTCTGCTGTTTCTCGTCACCAGTTGAGGCTGTATCATCGCTCCACCAACCTGGACAATGCCTTTGCATCGGTCACCAAGTTGCACTCAGATACTCTCCTGCTCAACATCTTCAGAGACATGGTGATCCTGTTCAGGGCCGACTGCTCCATTTGCCTCTACAGCATAGAGATGAGGAATGATGGGTAAGCTCACTTGCTTTCCTCTGTGCAGAACAGATTTCTTCGTAGTATTACTACTTCACCTGTTTTTTTGCTTTTTTTTTTTTTTGATGTTCCAGTCCAAACCCAACTGCCAGTGTGGAGTTGGTGCAGGAGGTGTCTATGTCTCGCTACATCCCTCACCCAGCGCTCATGGTCTCTGTCACTCTGACCTCTGTGCGCACAGAAACTGGTATCGCATTGAAAGCCCCACAGCAGGTACAGGAGCACAAACCATCACACACACACACACACACAAACACACGCTGTATTCTTGTCATGGAAGCTTCATGTCACGTGTGTCTCTCTCAGGCCTGCATGGCAGAAAGCATCATGTTGAATCTGGCTGGCCAGCTGATCATGCTGCAGAGAGACCGCTCAGGTCCACAGGTACGAGAGAAGGAGACACCTGCCAACAACAAGAAGGTGGTGAGATACTGTCGTTACTTTTCCAATGTTTAACACAATAGTACAACTATATTTAGGCCGGTTTTCTTTAATGTGCTTGTTTCCTTTTCCCTTCAGCTTCCCTTTTGTCCTCCAGTGGTGTTGGCACAGTGTGTGGAGAATGTGTGGACCACCTGTCGCACCAACCGGAAGAAGCGCCACCTAATGGAGGCCCTGTGGTTGTCCTGCGGTGAGGCGGGGATGAAAGTGTGGCTGCCGCTCTTCCCACGGGACCATCGCAAGCCCCACTCCTTCCTCTCCAGACGCATTATGCTGCCCTTCCACATCAACATCTACCCTCTGGCTGTGCTTTTTGAGGACGCCCTGGTGCTGGGGGCTACCAACGAGACTGTGCTTTATGATGGTCTGCAGGGCTCTTCTGAGCCACTTGAAGCACTGTTCCCTTTCTGTACCGTCGAGAGGACATCTCAGATCTACCTCCACCACATTCTGAGGCAGCTGCTGGTTCGAAATCTCGGTGAACAGGTACACAGAGGAACTACAGAAGTCTTGATTCCCTTCATGCTGGTGTCTGAACTGATACATATCTTGTGTGAATTTTTTCCCCCTCCTCCTCTTTCCAGGCTTTGATGCTGGCTCAGTCATGTGCCTCCCTCCCCTACTTCCCCCATGTCATGGAGCTGATGGTGCACGTCGTACTCGAGGAAGAAGCCACATCGAGGGAGCCCATCCCGGACCCTCTGCTGCCCACTGTGGCCAAATTCATCACCGAGTTCCCCCTCTTTCTGCAGACCATTGTTCACTGTGCCAGAAAGACTGAATATGCCTTGTGGAACTACCTGTTTGCTGCTGTGGGAAACCCCAAAGATCTTTTTGAGGAATGTCTCATGGCTCAGGACCTGGACACAGCAGCCTCCTACCTGATCATACTCCAGGTGGTGGCTAGAAATGAAAACCTCAATATTCTTCGCTGTATGTATTCCAGTTAATAGTTTTTCTTTTCTATTTCTTCCACATTTTCGGTGCTCCTCTGACAGAACATGGAGGTTCCAGCTGTGAGTAGACAGCACGCCACCCTGCTTTTCAACACAGCGCTCGAGCAGGGGAAGTGGGACCTCTGCCGCCACATGATCCGATTCCTTAAAGCCATCGGTTCCGGAGAGACGGAGACTCCACCCCCCACCCCCACCACTCAGGTGAGGAACTTTAGACAAGAATTTAACTTTAAAATACTTGGAATGTTATTGTGCTTTGCACCGACAATCTCCATTGTTTTCTGTTTAGGAACCCAGCTCAACTGGAGGTTTTGAGTTCTTCAGAAATCGCAGCATCAGCTTGTCACAGTCTGCAGACTCCATCAGTACGGGCAAGTTCAACCTCCAGAAGACCTTCAGTATGCCTTCTGGAGCCTCTGCTAAAGGGTACGGAGACACACCCACACGCACTTGGAGAGCTTTTGTGTTTTCATTTCTGTAGCGGTAGCATCCAAATGTCTCCGTCTCTCCTGAATTCTGTCCCAGCAGCCGTGATGGGGAGTGTGCAGAGAACATGTATATCGATATGATGCTCTGGCGCCACGCGCGTCACCTCCTGGAGCAGGTGCGGCTCCGCGACCTGGGCTGCTTCTCTGCGCAGCTCGGGTTCGAGCTCATAGGCTGGTTGTGCCGCGAACGGAACCGCGTGGCCCACGTCGACGATTTTGTGTTCGCCTTGAAGAGACTTCATAAGGATTTTCTCTGGCCTTTCCCTGTTATCCCCGTGGGAAGCCTCAGCTCGCCTCTGAGGAATGGACGCTGCCGCTCAGGTGGGCGATGAAAATGGCTCTCTGTGCATCGCTTTCCAGCCTCTGTACTTGTTTCTGACCCACACTTTTGTGTCCATTAAAGTCCTGAGCACACGACTCTTGAAGTCACAGTCGGCCGACAGCCTGCTAAACAGCGACATGGACACGGCGCCCGCCCAGGCCACACCCACCAACCACACGTGGCTGGATGGGATCAGCGAGGGGGCCAAAGACATGGACATGGCGTCTTCCGCACACTCGAACCAACACTCACCACAGACGCACGACGCGTTCCTGTCTCTGCTCACCAGTAAAGGTAATCATGCTGGAACAGCTACATCCCAGCAGGGCGTCCATCTCTTCATCCGTTCACGTCTTTACCTCCTCTGCGTAGTGGAGGAGTACAGCGTGGGCTCAGCCACGGACCTGACAGAAACCAGCTCGGTGGTGGACGGCGACTGGACGATGGTGGATGAGAACTCTTCCACTCTGAGCCTGAGCCAGGCCGAGCTGGAGCACATTTCCATGGAGCTCGCCAATAAAGGCCCCCACAAGTCGCAGGTGCAGCTCAGGTGAGAAGCCGCCAGCAAACCATCCTTCCTCCTCCTCTGGCTGCACCCAGCACAGAATGCAAACAGCTCTTTGCGTCCTTCAGGTATCTCCTCCACGTCTTCATGGAAGCGGGCTGTCTGGAGTGGTGTGTTGTGATTGGCTTAATCCTGCGAGATGCCAGTGTCATAAAGCAGGTGATTGGCTTCTTGGACAGCCCCGAGGTTCCTCAAGAAACTGTCCAGAGTGTCCGAAGCGGCTTACTGGCTGTTGACACGTGGGCCTCCACTGATTGGTGGGTCATCCGGCGTGGTTGATCCACCTACTGGATCCTGTCAGAACCCTGTGCTGTGTTCATGTGTGTCATACTGACCTATTTGTGTCTTCTTCTTTTTCAGCCTGGGATATAAACCGTTTCTCAACCTGATCCAGACGCAGCTGCAACAGCTGATGGATCCTGCAGCTGTTGAGCAGCTCCAGCCCGAAGCCTTCCAGCCTTCCAGCCAGTGTTCCAAGCACCCTGGCTCAGAGGGGCTGGGAGGCGCTGCAGCGTCACGGGCGGAGGACAGCAGAGGAGTCACGGCCCCGCTGGGCCTGGCCCTGCCTTCCCTCGAGCCTGCCGGAGGTTTTCCCCGTCCCCCGTCTGAGGACTGTCCTGAGGAGGCAGAGGAGCAAAGAGAGGACGAGGGAGCGTATGACTGCACCTTGTCCTGAAGCCAGGACAAGAACCTGTGAGCATCCAGCAGAGGAGCAGCAGCGGCTACTGTGGGAATGGACTGCATGTGTGTTTGTGCACAAAAGGTACTTCTGCAGGTTTTTGGTTTTTTTTTGTTTTTTTTTTACTTCTGTCAGTATTATGTACTCTAGACTTGGGTGTTGAGTAGAACCCTGTGGAGGCAGAGCTGGACGTCACAGCACCACCACAGATATGGTTCCGTCTGGTTGGTCCTTCACCAACCGTAACTCCAACCCACCCATCAGCCTCTTTATTTGTGCATTAGGCTTTGGTGTTTGGAAGCTGTAGAGCAGCACATGGAAGCACCAGTCTTTAATTTGATTCTCAGACTGTGTGCGTGTGTGTGTGTGTGTGTGTGTGTGTGTGTGTGTGTGTGTGTGTGTGTGTGTGTGTGTGTGTGTGTGTGTGTGT
>BJFM01001182.1:2595-77692 GCA_016586285.1 Arothron firmamentum | reverse complement strand
GAGGGCTGTTGCGTAACAGTGTGTGTTTGTGTACCGGCTCTCTGGATCGAGTCTGTCAAGATCCGGTCCGCGGTGTCGTACTTGGTGTGGTAGATGAAGCCGTTTTCGATGAAGGCCAGATCGATCCCTGACAAAAATATCAGGAAAAAAATGATTTAAAAAGGAATTCTCTAATTTGAGGGAGAAGTCTGAGGATGTGATTCACCTGGAATGTTGCCAAAGTCCCTGTAGATGCGGAAGTCAGTGTCGGAGGGAATGATGCCGCTCTGAAAGACCTCCTGACCAACCACAGAGGCAAAGGGGTGCTTGGCTGCGTGCACGTAGGCCTGGACCAGCCACGGGTTCTCCGGACCTTTTAAAGAACAACACAAGGAAAAAGCAACATCAGACAGCATCTGGGAATTAAAGGTTTGTTCTGTGCGGAACCCAGGGATATCACATCTCCATGGTGTGATGAGAGAGAGAGAGAGAGAGAGGGAGGGAGAGAGGGGGAGAGACCGTGCACCACAGATCCCTTCATAACACCTCTTGGACCTCAGATTACGAAATCCATTTAATAAGTGAGTTAGTAAGTAAACTTTATTTATATAGCACTTTTCACAGAGAGCGGTCACACAGTGCTTCACAGGGATAAAAATAATATAAAATACAAATATACAGAGAAGAAAAAGTAGTCTCAGCAGCACTGACTGAGTCGGTAGGACTAAAACACTTAAAAAGATACGTGTTTAAGTCTTTTTTAAAGACATCTACTTACTGTATTAAACAGTTTGATAACCCATGGACCAATAATGTCAAATACATTCAAAGGTAGTGACATCCAGAGGGCAAGAAGGCGGCTTCAATTTTACTACAAGCATCAAGATGTCTGCCAGTGTTACTGGATTAAAGGATTTATGGGCCGGAGGACTGATCTGGGCTCAGCTACATTTCAAAGACTGCGGTATTTTACTTTTTATGTCTCTTATCTTGTTTGTAAAAAAGTTAAAAAAAGCTTTGTTATCAGCTATGCTAAGCATGGAAGCAGGAGGGGACACAGTAGAATTTATGGTGTCAAAAAGCACTCTGGGGATTTTCTTATTTGATGCGATGAGTTGAGCAAAAAGGGATGATCCTGCCTCGCCTAGCGTTTTGTTTGAGGAAGTAATAAGGTCCCCAAATACGGTCTGTGGACCTCAAGGTGAGTGTTTTTCCAGAGGCGCTCAGTTTTACGGCAAAGTCTTCTCGAGTTCATCACATCTTCAGTCATCCAGGGACGAGGCTGTTTACGAGACAGACTTCTAAGTTTAAGAGGAGCAATAACAACCAACACACCCTAAACTCTGGAACTTTTATCCGTTTATTCTGTGATGTCATAGTGAAGAATGACCTCCAACTGAAGCTGTCCAATCTCCATATTTGGGCACCGGCTTGACTAATTCCCGTAAACACAGACAGATGCGAGCAGATGTGACACTTAGCATTCAATTATACACAAAACTGGTACAGTACCGGTCTGAAAAACGACCTCCTTGCCCCCGACACCAGCAGCCTCTAAGTTGATGAAGGCTCGCACCTGCTTGGCCCAGGGATGCTGGGTAATGAAACCATGACTGGCCTGATGGAGAGGAGGAGGGGGAGGAGGAGGAGGAGGCAAATTAGGAGCTTTGCTTAACAAAAATCCACTCTGTTAACTTGGGGGGGGGAGCTTACCTGTAGGACGTTTTCCTCTGCGCCGTTAAAGAGGAAGACAACTCCGTGATGAAGAGGAGTCGACTGGTTGGCCAGAGAGTGGAGGACTTCCAGCATCACGGCGCAACTCACTGCATCGTCGCTGGCCCCTGTGACGAGCGTGTGCAAGTCAAAAACACAACAAAGTGCTCGTTCACCCAGGTCGCTCAGTTGTTTGGGGGATTTCCAATCAAATATAACACACACGCGGACAATGATCAGTCCACTGGTGGCAAAAGAATAGCACAAAATAATAGGATATGAACGTGTTCCTTGACAGAGTGCATGACCAAAACTACTAGTGGCGAGGTGAATCATTCACCCCACTGACACTAATAGGCAAAAAAGGAGGAAAAGCTACACAACAGTGTGTGAGACATCATGTGCTCCGGATTGCTGGGGTCAGGTGGGCTGGCAGCACGAACACTCTGACAACTATTCACACTCCTCTCACTGCCGTTTGAGCCAAATACACATTAACCCTTGACCCCAAAAGGCTCTGAGAGAGCTGAAAAGGTTGCCAGTATAATTCCCCTTCATCTGTATGATAGTCCAAACTATCATACAGATGAAGGGGCGGAAATTAACACCTACAATCACCACCTGTGTGTATCTAGTAAATCTATAAAGGCCACTATAGCATATAGTGCTTTATTCTTTTATCTTCTCTGTTTTACTGTATTGTTATTGTATGACTTTGTATTTATAATTCCAGGATATCAAAGGGTGCAGTAGCGGATGCTACGGTCCATCTCTCTTCCTATTCCACACCTCTTGGATAAATTTCCTGTTGCCAGTCGAGCAACAAGCGCACATGAGTGAAGCGAGGCCAGCCCAGCAGCCCAGAGGGTGTGGATTAGGCACAGGAGGGAAAAAAAAAAAGAAAAAAGCCCTGAATTAAAACAACACAGAGAGCAGCTGGACCCCAGAATGTGCTCAGTAGCATCAACAAACGGGCTGGATGCAAATGTTTAGGGTTGGTGTCATGTTACAACGGCGTGCACGAGCCAGAATCCTAAAAGCATTTTAGACTTATTAGAATTTATAACATCAATCGATGACTCTTATTTTTTGCTTTATAGACTAAATCAATGGATTACAGTGACTGCAGTGGGTGCTAATGCTCCAGTAAGAGTCCGCAGACAGTCTGTAGAATTCAGCAAGACAAAAGACCGTTTTTCTTCCTGACCTGGACTGTTGGCTACGGTGTCAAAGTGGCAGTTGGCGAGCATGAGGTGCTGCGCTCCGCCCTTCGGCTCCAGCCTGACCGCAATGTTGGTGACACGGTCATAGAAGCTGGTGAAGCCTCCCAAGAAGTCGATGGAGAAGGACCCGGTGGGGCGCTGGACGTCCACAGTCAGCTGATGGGGCCCCGCTGCCGTCTCCAGCTGAATGTGCTCTATCTGCTCCAGCAGGTAGCCCACCGTCAGGACTTCATTCTCCTGGCTGCCCACGGGCCGGGGCCCCACGCTGGTGATCCGCTCCAGATGTCGCCTGGATTGTGAGACAAAGGAAAGAGTGATGAGAGAGAGAGAGATCAAGGTGGTTCGTAACTGTCACGAGCCAAAACAATACGACTTTACTGGCTAATGTCCAGCATTAAAGTACCGGTAGATTTTCTTTATTTCCAGCATCTCCTGGGTACAATTTGGATTATTAATACTTGAATCTGATACACATTTTAACTTTGTTTGGTCTGTGTTGGGCCAACTTTATTTGTGGCACGCCTTTCCTTGAAACCACAAGTATGTCTTAATTTAAATACCGGTAGTTTGTGAAAGAACCATTTCTTCATTCCTGCTCAACGAAACTCAGGATGAAGTGAGAGCAGTTTCACACCCAAAATATAAATTAGTTGTATTAAAATCATGATTCACAGTAAATATTGCTGCTTGCTCTTGTATTTCTCTTTTCCAGCAGCCTGTGAGGTTCAGCGTCAACTTCAGGCCCATCACTTCCATCTGCTTGGGCAGGATATGAACCCATGGAGGTCATTACTGTGGCCACGGAAGCTCAAAGCTCTAATCGGTTCAAATGCTGTTCGTCTGGCTCATTTCTAGAGAAACAAGGCAAAAGACGGTAAATCCCAGAGCCACAGCATTTCCACGGCACCAGCTGCAGGTCTGCAGAGTGCATGTGCTCAGAGTGCATGTGCTCAGATATAATCCCTGCCTTTCCTTCTCACGGGAACTGGAAAGCTTATAAAAGGATGCATTATCAACCTCACATGCTTGTTTCATCCAGAAAGGCACAAAAGCATGACTGGTTTCACCATATTAAATGGTGTAATGCTTAAGTTGTAGGGGGATACATGGCCAGGGGGTCAGTTCTATAGATTCTGACCGTTCTAACCTGTTCACCTCTCTAGCCTGGAGGGTTACCAGGGGAAACTGGCGCTGGTTTCCAGGCGTTTGTTTGCCAGGCTGCAGAAGACCACAGCAGCCGCTCGGATCCTTGACGGACGGGAGCGCGATGGTGCCATTTGGGAGGCGAATGCTTCTCACCTGGCTCTCAGTGCGTTGAAGTCGCCTGTCGGCTTCCCGATGACGAGCTGCTGTAGTGACAAATGAACGAGTCCCCAAAGCACCAAAATAAACACGGAGACCACGGAAGCTGCCAGTCCTTCCCGCAGCAGGTACAGGCTCACTTCGGGCTTCCTCTCCGGCTCGCCGCCGTAACCGTTATTCCCGCAACCCTCCCCGAGTCCGCCATTGTCATCCGGCGCATAATTCTGTGTCACGAAAGGTTTTATTCTCCTGATCGTGGTGTCGCTGTCCATTTTCGAGCCAGCCGAACATCAGCTGCGAGCGTCGCTCTCAGGCGTCGCTTTTTTTCCGCCTCTGGTCGACCAACGGATCGCGATGAGGGACAAACCTCATCGACAAAAGAAAGCGGAGGAAAAAATGGTAGAACAATACACGGGTTCATAATCCCTGCCAAGGACGGAAGCCCAGAACCGACGACAACAAAATGAAATGAATTGTTGAAAGAAACATTATATTTATGCAGAAATGCAATCATCACTACTTCCGCGTCCTATTCTTACTTTGGAAAATAACAATTCATTACTTGAAATCATGGCCTATCATTCACCATAAAAATGAACTGTCTCCATCGTGTGGTGATCTTGTAAATTACACTTTGCTTATAATTCTATTAATGTCAGTTAATTAATACTTGCCTTGTATTAATTCTCGGAAGAAGTATTTCTGCATGAAATTAAATTGAAATCAGCATGAAAATAATTATAAGTACAGGTGCCCTTTCCAAGCCGGTCGTGGTATTTTTCCATTTGACACTCCCAAATAGAGTAAGTATACAGCCCAGCAGGCGACACTCATGAGTCTCATTAGTCAGACTGGTTTGATAGTAGTACCCATATCACCAGAATGAGTTGGCGTAAATTATGTCCTTTGTTTAAACGGGGGGCATTCAGTCGACAGTCATTATACTTTCTAGTTTTTTAGCAAATTTTAGCTTCTCTAAATAGCTTGTTAGTGGTGTAATCTCTTAAATAACATAATTTACTAGAACGGTTTTCACAGTATGAAGATGAAAGGATTTAAAAGACTGGCCCCTGACGTTTCAAGGATCAAAGCAACATAGTATTACAAATATTTTACATTGTTTTAGCAGTGCCCTCTGTGAAACCGTTATAGATTAACTTCAACTATAGCCAGCTACTATAGGAAGAAATGCAAACATATTATTGTCTTAAAGACGTAATATTAAAGAACAGTTAAGGATCGGGTGCCTGTATTTTTTAATTGAAATCTAACAGTAATAGGGAACACGATTGAATAAATGCGGTAGGGGCTTGCTAAGTCTTTATTATTAATGTTTTCTTAAAAAAAAATACCCACAAAGCTCATATTGTGCAGTTAAATTTAAAGTTGATACTTATTTTGACAAGGAAATTGCATAAATGCAAGAATGTGAGAATAAAACGAGAGAAGCGTTTCAGTCAAAGTTGAACTTTATTATGAAGCGAAACCCGGAAATAACCTGTTTTGGTTACAGGAAGAAGGCGTCTATCTGCGCGAGCAGCATCCGGTCCTTTAGTCACTACGCAGCTGAGCAGAGCAAAGAGCAGTCCGTCCGTCGTGTCTCTACCCGAGGCCGGATGGTAAAATCCAACCTCCAGCGGATACTAAACAGTCATTGTTTCGCTCGCGAAAAAGAAGGAAAACAGCAGTACTATACCAACATGGCGGACTTGAGTAGTAGTATTTGTGACATGATTGGGAAGTAAGTAAACGATGGAAATTAAGTTAGCTGATTTAGCCGCTGCTAGCGTGGGGGAGGGGTGGCTAAGTTAAATTGCTAGCAGCTGCCGATGAAGGAAGTGGGGCATATTTACCCTTTAAATGACCGATTTTCGTGTACTAATAATAACGTTACGTTACACTTCAGGTCAGTCGTCGATATGGCGTGATTTATGTCTATCATCGTAAAATTAAACACGCCAAACAGCTCCACTAGGTGGGCCTTGAGAAAACTTTAGCAGCGATAGCTTCGGTTAGCTACGACAGTCAAACTTGCGGTTACGTGACTAGCTACCCAGCCTCAGCTATGTGTGAACAATTAGCTTACCTTTGTTTACAAACGTCTTGTTTACTTTTCAGTTTAACGAAATGGGAGAACAAAATTGCAGGGTGTTTAAGGAAGGCATGTTAGTTAAATTACGAAAAAGTAATTCAGCCTGTGTTATTGGTAGTTCCTGTTTGTTTTATGGCTTATGTTGCTAAAGGGGCAGAACATCAATATATTGACTTTATTTGTAATATACACTTTATTATTTATTCGATATTTCTATTGAATAAGCCATATAAAACAGTTGATCATGTGACATCGCACAAGATTATTAAGGTAATCGAACTCCTAAAGACGAAAAAGTTGTTTTCTTTGTGGCGAGGAGAATCATTCACCGCCCTGGCATATTTTAGTTTCGAGTGTGTCGTGACGTGACATCTTCCGACATTTTTATTAGGCGGTGTAGCAGGTCACGTTACTGCTGAAACCCAGAGAACAAAGAATGATAGTTATCAGAAAGTCCTGCAATATTGATGACTTTGAACCCCAGGGACCGTTCTGTTGTGTAATACGACGTGGCGAAATGCGGTACACATACCCACATTCTTACCATGTTTGCTCGTTTTTTTTCCCTTCTTCTTTAGTCTGTCCTTGCACTGTAGTAGTACCCGCGGCCCAGGGCCTCTGTGGTGCTCCTGATGCCCCTCACCCACCCCTGAAGATCCCAGGTGGGCGAGGGAATGGCACAAGGGATCACGCGTCAACAGCTCAGCTTCTCTTTTCAGTAAGTCTCCACACCTTAACAACACATAAAACATCCAAACTGGAACTGGGGAAACAGGAACATTACCATGCCCGCAGATGACGTTGACTTTATGTTTGTAGGATCGAAAGTTGACTGTAACAGAAGAACCTGCAGGGAATGGTCGCCCAGGGATACTCCGCTTCCAAAGCCGTCCCACCGTGACAAAAACAATCCAGTGGGATGCTGTCCTCAGGAGCGACTCACTTTTTGTGGAGATACCTCGTGTCCTGCTTCCTGAAGACAGTAAAGAGAGGTGAGGCCAGATATTTATCATCTTACTTTGGCACTTGCAGAGTCCATGAATCCGAGATTAAACTGTTCTTGTGAGTTTTGTTGTCATTAAATGAAATTCCTCCTCTGTTCTGCCTCTAGTTTTGCTGCTCTCTTGGAGTATGCCGAAGAACATCTGAAGGTTGAAAGTGTCTATATCTGCTTTTACAAAAACAGAGAAGACCGTGGTAAGTTCCCAGTTCAGCCTTGAGTCACTGCTAGTTTGGAATAGAGAATAACTTTCTTGCCTCTGCTGCTGGGACTCAGACTGCTGTCTAACCTCCTTCCTTGTTCTTCCAGCTAAACTGGTGCGTACATTCAGTTTCCTGGGCTTTGAGATTGTGAAACCGGGCCATGCCCTCGTCCCACCTCGACCCGACGTCTTCTTTATGGCCTACACTTTTGACAGGGACTCCTCGGATGAGGAGTGACCTCCTGGATAGCCTCTCCACCCTCTGCTTCTTTCCCCCTTTCCTGCCATGATATATTTGAATATAACAGCTTCTCCATATACTCCATCTGTGTCAGCAGTAGTTTTCTGTACCACACCACATTTATGTGTTGTTACCACAGTCTTTGTGCTTTATTATGCTGTTTTCATCTGAGCCTGTTGTCACCTGAAAGAGGGAATTCTTTAATTTTTGGACTCGTTATATACTTGTCAGAGTCATCATTAGTACTAATAGTCTGTCAGGGCCTTTTTTTTTTAAATTAACATTTCCTTTTGAGATAGAAGACAGTGGTTTCATTTCTTGAATGTACAATAAAAGGTCATCAGGTTTACAGCCAGGTACTCAAGCTTTCCTTTCATTGGCTAAATAATGGCTTTAAAGTTCCCAGTTTTGTCCCACATGTCTTTTGTTCTCACTAGTGCATTTCAGCAGGACCAGATTTATTTTGTAGCAAAAATCTCCTTTTAAAGGGACAGTATTAGGGGTTTGATTTTTTTTTTTGGTACTTCATAGATAAAAAGTAAAGTAGATCCAGTTATATTAGAGCTGAGGGGAAGACAAATGTTTTATGATTAGGATCCTGAGTGGAGCAAGCTGGTACAAATCAGCAGTGAAGAGTCCCAACATGCTTTTGAATTTTGGTAAAATGAAAAAAATTGTCATTTGGTTCTGGGTACTTATTTTGGGGCTATTAGCATTCCTTTTTTAAAGAAAAAAATAGCATCAAGTTTGTTCTATACATTGGTACCTGTTGTGCTTCAGTGATAATAAAACCTAGAAACAAGTCTTTGCGGTATTTCTTTATATTTGGGGTATTTTATTGTTACTTTTTGTTTCTGAAAATCAGATTTATCGTGAGAAAATAGCTCAGCTTGCACCCAAGGCATGTTCCGTCTGTCTACCACCAGGTGGCGCCATTTAAATACAAAACCACACGGGGATAGAAAATGAATGAATCAGCCATTATTTTTACCATCACCCACAAGATGGCAGCAGAGTCCACCACACGGTGCTTTATAGGTGGAATGACGTTCACTTTGTCCCATCTTTGACACAACAGGTTTAAACGCCGTGTGTTCACATCTGCATGAGGGGGAGGGGGGGGGGGATTCTATACCTACCTGCATAGCCACACCATCAACGGTTCATCCCATCAGAGGCTGAACTAAGCTGTTCACAGTGCAAGAAGCCAGTGGATGCACACAATCTTGACAACAAAAAAATGACCTTGAGCAGAGAAAACTGGGTTGTTTCACAATTCCTCTTGCAAAAACATGTCTTTAAAAGTTGTTAGAGTATCTCAGTTGTGTACATAGAATTAATGACAGCTGAGGTTGAAAAAAAACCCCAACTGTCCCAAACATTAAATGCACCAGCGCTGACAAATTAAACATACTTCAGTCAAAGGTACACAGATTTAGTTAGAAATAGACTCAGTGTTTGGTTATTCATCCTTGAAAACAGCTTCAATCACTCGCTTTGGTGTCTGAGCTGATTAACACTAAATGAATTCAGGACTTGGGGCAGAAAGCCTGGCTCGCCTCTGCAAGATATTAATTTCATGCTCTAGATATCAATGTCACTCTCCATATGAGGCATTAAACGCACCGAAAGATTCGTTTACATCCTGGAATCCAAATATTTATTCAGGTACATATCAAGTATTATGACATGTATAAAATCTGAGATCACAACATGAAGCGATGGGACTTCTCAGACTGACGTATGCTGCAAACGTTTGAGGGTTGCCACATAAAAAATGATTCGAACCCAACAGCGGCAACTAAAACGGTAGAAAATACGCAGAGCATACTAAGCATTCTAGAAAATTAAGCGCTGCATTTTAAACTTGTTTTTTTCTCCATAGAGTGCAATGAAAATAAAAAAAAAATAGCAACACATCACTAAAGCCAAGCGTCCACGAGACGTCTAAAACGTGTTAATTGTCGAAGGATCACGGGAAAAACTGCAGAAAGAGAAGAAGAGAGCATCAAAGTCACAGCAGGGGGGGGAAAGAAAGAGTTGTCAAGTCCGCCAGTCAGTTCAAGGAGTAAATTCAATTCGAACGAGACCGAGCAACAGTTGAAGTAATGCACATCACAGTTAGCTTCAAAGACAATAGTAGCATTTGTACTTGCATGATGTTGATTTAAAAAAAAAAACAAAGAAAAAAAAAAAAACCTGAATGATTGAACAGAAACATGGACATCACCACAAATAAAACAGTCAGCCAATGAGAGTGGGGGCTGCAAACCATCTACAACTACAGGGCAACAGAGCAGCGATGACTGGTGTGTGTGTGTGTGTGTGTGTGTGTGTTTGTGTGTAGCAGCGTGTCGGGTCAGCGCTACACTAAACATGGCTTTAACCTCAAAGGATGGCACCAACCAACGCTACATTTTCCCAGGAACTCGGGATATGAACTGATGTCAGATCAGCGTGGAACCTTCTGCCGTCTCTGCCCCGGAGCCTGCCAACCCCCGGACATTTTCAAATACCATCTCAGCACAGAAGAAGCGTCTTTCATGACCCAGAAGAGTGATGATTGTCTTTAACTTTATCTCGTTCTGAAGAACTAAGGATGAACACATGCCAGGAGGTTATTTTTAACATCTTCCGTGACCCTTTTTTCTGTCAAATAAAGTCTGTGCGGTAATCACATTAACCTTCTCCACCTCTTCTGCTCACACGATTGTGGTTGCCTGGAAACACCAGGATCAACTACAGTCGGTGATTTCTTACAACAAGTGGCCCTCCCTGGTCGTAAATCTTTAAATGATCCTTACTGCATTTCTCCACCTGTCCAATCATGGTTGTGCATATGCCAAAAACGTCTCATAAAGACGTCAACACTAGCAGTGATTTTTTTTTTAAGTGCTCGGTAATGGAAGTGCCTTATAAATAAAGATATTTAGTCACAGTAATGTCTGCATTTCTCCAGGTAAGACCCCCCCCACCCACCCACCCACCCCCTTTTTTAGCTCAAGGCATGCAAATAGAATTATTCCAAATGATATATTTGATTAAGCTGCAAATAAAGTCTGCCCTGCATCACTGATTAAGTGCCTTTGGGGCATGAAATATTGCGAACCTCTCTCTAGCTTGGCTCTTGATTGGGTAACTCTGCAGGCACCCCTCAGTCACACTAATTTCTTGCTTCTGAAGTCAGGAGGTGTCACTTCTTCCATGTCTCCACAGCAGACCTGTGAACTACCCAGCTGTGCTGCGGCTGCGACGCTGTATAAACTAGCACCTTCCTTCAGCAGCGGCGTAAAGCGCTGCGGATCGGACGCAGCCGAGGATTTGGCGTGAAAAACTGCCTCCGGTGGCGACACGAAATGCGTAGAGGTCGGCAGGGGTCTGAAGGGGAGGTTGGCAGGCACAAAAATGTGAGCTCGTGTGTGGAGGGAGGATGTTCCTTTTGTGCGTTTATGGAGGTTAAAAAACAGACTCGTGGTTAAATTTCAGGCTGGTGATGTTAATGGAGAAAGTTCAAGCTCAACAGATGAGGTCAGTCCCTACTGAGGTTGTTTGTGTATGAATGATTGTATACATAAATTGCTGTATATGCAATATACATTTGCCCGTGAGTAAGTACAGTATGTGTGCGCGACGCGTTTTAAAGTGGAGCTCTAAGTACTTGACACTATACGCGGGTGCACAGGCGCGATGCGTTTGTGCACGCCTTCTACATGTGACGGTGTTCGGACCTCATCGGCCCTTGCTGTAACCGGGAAAGAACTGGTCCAGCAGCTTCTGAAGCGTCGTGTTCTGGGTCATGACGTAGTCTTTGCCCAGGTCGTGGCGGCAGGCGGGGCAGGTGTAGACCTTTGCTCTGAAAGACCGCTGAAGGCAAGTCTGCGGAGAGATGGAGGGAGAGGAGGGTTAGCACCGATCCGATTCCGCCGTGCCGAGGAGCTGCTCCTGCCGGGATGCACCTTGCAAACGTTGTGCGAGCAGATTGTGGTGATGGGCTGGAAAGCCAGCTCCTGGCAGCAGATGCACATGAAGATCTGCTCCATCTTGCGCAGGAAATTCTGTTACACACATGCAGACAGAGACAGAAAATGCATTACAGATGTAAAAGCAACCTGAAGACCATGATCACTTTATTGAATTATTTTTATAGATATGCACGACTGCCACGTCTGCGCTGCAGGAATGTTTTTAGACTTATAAAATGGAGGCGCTTTAATGGAGTTAAATCTGATCTGAGACCTGCTGGTAATCGCACACCGACATGCTAACAAACATCTGCACCCTGAAGTCAGACAGAAATGCTGGAGGAGAGTTCACACCGGCCCCTCTTTGAGGCTGTCCAGGGCTTCGTCCCACAGCTTCTTGTTGGCCGTGTCCTCCCGGATGAGCTGCTGCTGCTGCTCCGACAGCTCGAAGCTCTCCTCTATCTTCACCTTTTTGGAGGGGGGCTCCACCACGGGGGGCAACTCTGGCGGAGAGAAGAAAACACCTGCGTGTGGGCGGTGCTGCAGAGGAAGCGAAGGCGGCGACCGACTGGTTATCAGACCATCTCAAAGGACGGGCTGGGCTGGTCACGCTCTTCTCACCTGTCCCTTTCACACAACACCTTGCCTGGCCTGCTTTGAGCTTCATCAGTAAAAGCACCCACCACCACTACTACCTCTGGGCGTCTTCTCCTTGACATTATTCTGTGGCTCCTCCTCCTTCACGCTGGCCACCGGCTGCTCGCCCTCCTTCGCGCCGTCGATCTCCTCTTTCTCCTCCTTGATCTTGCGTTGCCTCCGTGGCCTCCCCCTCCCGGAATAGTGCTTACTCCGGCCGCCGCGGCCCGGTCTGGTGCAGGCCTCTTTCTTTGTTTTGTTAGCCATGGCCGCCAAGTAGCCTGGCGGGTACTGCAGACGCACGGGAGAGAAGGCGTGTGAGCGACCACAGCGGAGACGCCTGGAGAGCCAGAAGGACAGGCACGCAGACACACAGTCTGACCTGAACAGTCAGGCCCAGTTTTTTGGTCCTCTCCATTCCTTCAGGAGTCCACGGAGCTGGCTCTTGATCGTCCCGTCTCAGCAGGTACCGCCACACGAGATAACCACACTTTCCAATCTCCGGCCAGTACTTAACCACCTAAAATCACCAAATGATTGAGATGGGACCAACAAAAAAAAGGAGAAACCCTGAAAACACTCAAACTTTGGAATGTGCATCTGTGTGTGTGTGCGAGAAACTTTTGCTCCACAACGGAAACGCTTCTGTACCTTGTAGATCCCATCGTAGCGGTTCCCCTCCTCAGGCGCGTATTTGCTGATGCGCCGTCCTTTGGAGCTGCGCACCACTCTCACCGGCTTCCCTGCCCGCCAGTTTCTGGACTCCGCCCCATCTTTGTCGTTCAGAGGTGCGTCGCAGTTCAAGGCCAAGGCCCTGCAGGTGTCGGGGACCCGGAGGGGGTTCACGTCGAGCAGAGCTCGCTCGGAACCAAACATTCCAACGTCCTACCTGTTCATGTGTGTCAGCGTCTGGTCGAAACAGTGCTCTCCGATGCGCTTGTTCCCAGAGAGGTCGCGGCCCCCGCTGCCAGTGTACGTGAACTCGTCCCCTCGGTCCTACAGCGGGTCACAGCGACAGCCTCCTGTTTACCAGGTTTGCTCTAATTCTAAGCGGCGCTGCAATCGTACAGCTGACGCACCACTTCGTCCTCAAAGCCCCCAGCCAGCACCAGCGAATAAGAGCCATCGTTACTCCGCCCGTGGATCCCACCAACATGAGGCCTGTGAACACCTGCTTCGCTCACCTGGGGGGGGACAGGTCCGTTCAATACGCAAGAGACAAGTGTTTTTTTAATTCAAATCAAAAGGACATCTCACCTGAACACGGAATTTCCAGGTGGTTCCAACAGGAACTCCAGGAATGGGCCCATAGTGGTTTGAAGGAACTATGGTGCACTCCTTAGTGCGCCCCACACAGGCCATGCCCTGCAATTACACCACAAAAGACCAGAAATGCCCATCACAAAGCACGTCTCAAAAGATGCAAAAAGGCAATATTACAAAAGTAATAAGAACATTTTAGACATGAGAAATGTTTCAATTTGCAGGTTTTCAACTGTTATTTACGTCATTTGCACATGTGTATACTGTCTGACTCAGGGAGGTTAAATGTGCCCAAACAAATAATTCAGCCTGCTTTCAATTAGTTCTTGTAAAAAAGGGAGGGTTCTGGTAAAGAAATTAGTTCTTTTCCTTCAGCAGTTCCAGGAAAGTGGCTAAGTCATGCTTAATGGTATTTGTTCACATTACACCACAGGGCAGAGAGAGAGCCAGGAAAGAATGGAAACGAACACATCTTCAACCCGTGGCCATGAACAGCCTCTGCAGAGGACTTAAAAAAAGAGACAGACTACCTTGACATCACACTTTTCACACCATTCCCAGCCGCAGGAGTGAGAAGGAAACATCTCACTTCAGTACAAATGAAAAGGGGGGGATTTTCACATGATGTGAAAATTCTAAAGTTTTAATCAACCGCATCCAAAATTGAATTAAAAAAAAAACACTCATATTATTAGCAAGACATAAAACAATTCCAGTTACAGCTGCCATGACTGCGGAAAAGACAAAATTGTACAATTTGTGAAATATTTGCTTCAGTCATGTTTTGAGGTCTTCTGAAGACGCGGCGCTGCGCCTCACCTTCCCCCAGTCTCTCTGACTCTCCGTGGTTGCAGAGGGCATCTTCGCTTTCTTCTTGCTGGCTTTGAGCTTCTCGCCGGCCTTGACAACCTCGCTGGTGTCGTTCTTACAGGTCGGACAGTACCTGAGAGGGAATAATGAGGCAAACACGAATGGAAAAAAGGGGGTTTGCCTTTCCTTCTCAGTAATTAAGAGGCTCCGTCTGTAAACTCACACCTGCGACTGCGCCGTGTCATACAAACATCGATTTTAACCTCAATCATTCCTTAATTACGGCTTAAATGCACTTTGTGTCAAGCCCAACACCATTAACGGGCCGTCTCAAATTGATTGCCAACTGGAGGATGTTGTGGTTAATTGCCGAGCAGCTCTTGCTCCCTCACCAGTCCTCGTCGTCGGGGATGGTGGCGAGCGGCGGGTTGAGGCAGTAGATGTGGAACGCCATGTTGCACTCGTCGCACAGCAGCTGCATGTGGGCATCCTGCTTCCCGCCGCACACGCAGCAGGAGCAGAAGCGGCACTCGGCGTCCGGGTCGGCCTTGCAGTGCTTGCACTCGGGCCCGGTCTTCCCTGGAAGAACAGATCGTTTCCAGTTAACCGGTTTTTAGACGCGACCGCTTCCTTTACGTACGTTTAAACTGTCCATCTGCCGCCGAGAGCGCACGTGAGCCTGGTTTCTCCACCTGGTAGATCTCATCCAGAAACTGGACTTTACAATCCCCAATGACATCACCGGGACCCCTGGGTAGAGGACGGCGGGCAGCAGGAGAGAGAGAGAGAAAGAATCAGATAAATAAACAAGAAAACAAGATGAAGAGATCGGAAACATCTTCCCCCAGGAAGGAAGGTCCTCACCCCAGGAGGATCTTGACCCGGAGCTCCTTGCTGGTGCGGGAGGTCTGGTTGACGGCCTGGACCTCGGCGTCGAACCAGAACCCCCTCTCTTCCGGCGTCTCTAAATTGTAGTTGACCATCACGCGCATCCCCACCTGGAGCTGGTCCCACCTCAGCAGGGTTCTGGCGCGTGGTCGTACGTCTATGGGCTGCATCGCCACGACGCCGTTCTCTGGGTAACTGAGAGGGGACGTCAAAGGTGAGCACCGTGTATTAGGGCTGTTTCTAAACTTCAAAATAAAACCGTCGGATCCTGCACACACAATAGGAAACGCTGCTTCCCAAAACCCCTCTGGTTCAAGCTGCGCCGATGCAATATGGCTAATATCACGTCAGCTGTTCAAAGGTCAAACGCAGGTCAGATAAGGCAGGTTTATTCTAGAAAAAAAATACTCGATACATTCCACAAAACGCGGTTCTTTTTCACCAGCACGAACAGCTGCTTTACTCCATTATCCTCCTTCAAAATCTATTTACATAATGTATTTAAATGCACTCTGTATTTTCACAACCGAAGCCCTTCATCCCATTTAAACCAAACGCCTCACAGCACCATCTCCACTATTTTATTACTTCTATTCCCATCGTCCTAATCCATTATGTAGGCACGTCATTTTCTTTAATGGATTAAACAACCGTGACTTTTAGTGGAGCAACAAATCAGCAAAGATAAAGTGTATTTCAGTTATTAAAGAACAAACCAGAGAAGAATTCCAAACACTGACACTTGACTAATGTTATGCTAGATTAGAATACGATCTGCAAGTCCACCAAATTACGTTTACAGGCTAAGAATGTGCTGATGCTGCTGTTTCACTCCACTCCCATCCAGAACACCCTCGGCTCTGAACTTTGGGGTCAGCTGTGGCGGCAAGCAGGTTAAAAACAACATTTAAAAGGTTCTTGGTTCCCCTGGAGGCAAAACACCTAAAACCCTCCTGTTAAAATGTTACAGTGAAACTGGGGCAACAGGACAAACTGTCAAACTCCCAAAACTATCATTAGTGCTCGCCTGGTGCGTGAGCTCAAGTTTCAAGGAACAAGAGAAGGAAAATAAAGCTCCACTCGGCGCTGACCTTAGATGTGAAGCCTTTTAAATGTGTTTATTGAACATTTTATAGGCTACAATTTCAGTCGGGTTCCAGAAGAAAAGTTCAGAAGGATGTTTAACTGTGAGAGGTGATTTTAAACACCTCTGCGATCAATCCAAACTTGGCCTTCGCCAGGGTTCCACCTGCACGGCGGCCACCGTGCACCAGAACACGTCGCCTGATCCGAAGAACAAAAGATTCTCTTGTCCTCCGGTTCGTTTACAAGTGAACTCGATGAATGGAGAAAGCTTCTGGTCCAAGATCACAGTGATCACAGCTGAGACTTGGACGCAGACCATGATCTCATGATTATGTCTCTTCCCACAGCAGACAACAGGACTTGTCCCAGAGAGAGAAGAACAGCCTGCAGCTACAGCAGCTAAACAGAATCAAATAATAAATACCATGTTTACAATAAGACAGATCTATAGACTTGTGTAGCAAAAAGGCCTAAGTTCCAAGTCAAAGACTGCACAATGAAATAATGCCAAATTTACTCCACCAGATTGTGATTTATGGCCAATTTCTGCCATATTTGCTGTATGTCAAATACAAAAAGAACCAGACTGGAAATAAAGCTGTTTGCACGTGGTCATCTTTGAGCAATTAAAGACAATTAATGAGCAAAACCTTTGCAGTAACAGTTCAACCTGCTCAATATAAAACGCGCTTGAAACGTGCTTGTATTTTGCATCGGGGAGCCGATAATTCCAGCATTGTTGCTTGGAAGAATCAGACGCCGACAAAAATAAAAATCTCCCTGAAGAAATAAGTCAATTTGATCCAATTTCACCAACAGAACAACATCAGATGAGTTTAATGACTTTGGTTGGTTGCACAGAGTACCAAAATGGAGCCCGACATGGGGATTTTAATGACCGTCTACCTGTGAACGCGCATTTACGCTTCAAACCCTGGCGGCTTCTTCCTGCATAAACACACAAGCGCGCCCGCACACAATCACGATACAGGGACCAGTCCGTGTCTTGCCGGTGTTACGTTCGCAGTAATTACTGACGGAGCTGAAGGAGGCGAGCAAAGAAGTAATGCTCCTGAGAACTCGCGAGTTACCATGGAAACATGGGATACTGAATGAATTTGCCCGAGTGGGATTGCAAGAGATAGGCTCCAAATTGTAGCCCCCACCGTGTCAAACCAATGTTATCCATGTCTGCAGTCACACCCGCGTGCGCGCGCGGCAGATACATATTTAACGCCGACGTGATCAGCGAAGGCGAAAGCAAAAGCAAAGATAGTTCGACATCAGCGGCATCGACGGCGCCTCTCCATCCGTAAGATGCTGCACAACTAATCAAAGCTTGTCTAATAGGAAAATTCAGGCCTCCAAAGCTCCGATGATTACAGGGTTTTCATGGCTGCAACTGCCCCCCGATCCCCAAATAACAGAGGCGTCACTTACTCCTCATATTTAATGTGATAAACAGCATCCTCCTCCCTCTCCTTGGTCTCTGTAGCTGCTGTAGAGTCTGTCTGAGAGGTGGACGCTCCATTACTCTCAGGGTTAAGCGCAACAATATTCTTGTTAGTGTCTGTGGTCTGGCCCTGCTCGGCCTCCAGTTTCCCATTAGTCCTTTTAGGCGGGCGCCCCACCTTGCCCTTGGTGGGCGTTATTTGTCCTTTTGGGGCGCGCGTCACCTTTTCGACGCAGGCCTCAAACCAGGCGCCGATGCTGACGTCTCTGCAGTCCACCAGCTCGTTAATCTGAGACAGAAAAAAAGAGTGAGTCTCTCGTTCTGCGCGTGCTTTCAAGCACATTTACAACACAACAGGCATTTTGAATGGTATACATGGCAGGCAGAGCTACACGCGACCTTTTACAGCTGTGCAACACGCTGAATTTACACTTCTTACACCAAACTCGTTCTTTCGATCCTTGCGAATCATCTCGAACGAGAGAACACTCACTTCGGTGCAAGCTTGTCGTCCCTACTCAATGATTTAAGAGCTCCTCCGCTCGCTGACCCAGTATTTTATCTTCTTATGCCGCAGATTTGTCACAGATTTGTCTTTCGGCTTCAAAGGGTCCAGTTCGACATTCACTGTATCATTCTCAGGAATGTGGGCCAGCCGACAATCAGAGGTGACCAGTTTGCTTGAGACAGTTCATCTTCCATTGAGTGGAAACATATCGTTGGATTTAATAGACTCACACCATCGCCATCGATAGCAAATCTTTTGATTTATCGATACGCTTAGTTAAGTGGTCGTGTAAAATGGGCGTGTGCACCGGGGCTGGTTACAGAACGTTCAGGACAGTCTCTCCTGAGGTCTTCATTCAGACTTCCCAAACATTCCCTCCCCCTCTCACCTTGTATACACCAATTCCTGGGTCGATTAGTGTATTTTTGCTAGACGTGGGAGGCTGGTCCTGTGCCGAACTGCAGGACTTGAATCCATTTTTGGTACTGGCTGAGTTACTGGTAGTGCTGGTGTCTGGCTTGATTTCACTAACATTGCTGATAGTGACAGTGCTGTTGTCATTGTCTGTATTGGTTTCCATAGCAGCGGGGGAGGCAGGAGCCGAGGCGTTACGGCTTTCCAACTTGGAGTCGGTGGAAGGAGCGGAACTACAAGCAACACTAGGAGAGTCCTTGGTGGTGGGGTTTTCTGAGAGGTCAGTCTGTGAGCGGATCAGCAGCTGGATGATGTCATTGAGGCCCACGTTGTAGTCGAATAAAGTCTGGCCGTCTTCCATCTGAAAAGATAAGAAAAACGAGATTTAACAACCCACAGGGGACATTCACAGCTGAATTGTTGTGAAGAAAAATGCCGCAAAATGTCAAAATTGTCCATTAGACGAGCAGCCGAATGCATTTGCTGAGGACAAAGACCACACGTGACACAAGAGAAAGCACTGGCAAAGCAACGATATGGCGCTTTGACAGCATGACGGCAAACACAACACTTAACATGCATCCACACATTAGGTATTTATATATATATAAATACCTAATGTGTGTATGTATATATATATATATATATATATATATATATATATATATATATATATATATATATACACACACATACATATATATACACACACTAAATTCACATATGCATATGTGAAATGATAAGCAGTGCAGTTGGAAGTAGTAGTGACTTGGTTGCTATGACAACTATGATGACACCCCACCCCCACCTGAATCAAATATACAATCTCCGTCAACAGCACAATCCCAGAAGCGGCGCCATTAGCACGCCCCTTTCGGGTGGCGCGGGTTCATGTGAACGTGGCTCACACGAGAGCCCTCACAGCAAACATATTTATTTTTCCAGAAGACGCTGCAGCCGTGTTTGAAGTGGGAGGACAATGGCGGGCCGACTGTAGACACGGGGTGTTTGTTTCAACACCAGTGACTCCACAGGCTCATTGTAGTGGAGAGGCGAGCATGGCCGCCACTTTAGCAAGGCACTCCCCTCCTCTTCTTCGCTGTTTGACAGTGAGAAGGATGGCGGACGGAGGGTTAGCCCCCCCCATTCCTCCCTGTTTTTTCATAATCTTGTGACATTTACATCAGCGGAGCGGTGGCGCAAACGCAGGCATACAGGGGTCACTATACCTGTCTGTCTGTATGTTCTTTGTCCATCTCGCTGCCTTAAGATGGACTTGGTTTGGTCTGCATAATGGTCTAACCTGCCATGTAAAAGAAAGGCAAATGCACAGACAGAAAACACCCCCCACACACTGCAGGCGCTACTCTCTGGTGGAGGCAGGGTGGGTGTGCGGAGGATTACGCAGACCGTCCTGAGTGTACCGCAGAATTTCATGCACGGCACCAAACCTTGGAAATAATCTCCGGGCTGCGTGCACAACGACAAACGACTTCATTGTGCGACCGGGCTCTCGCTGCGAGGTGTCACAATCCTGACAGCCGTAATAAACAGGAAATACGTCACGTATCCACAAAGGTCAGGATCTACTTGACTGCAACTGTGCTGACCAGCTCACCCATCATTCAAATAGCCACATTAATAACATTTAAACGCACTGTTTCTTTTGCTTTCTTTTTATTCGGGGACTCTAAGACATCCACACAGCTGGATTTCAAAGCCATGAAAAGCTAAAGACGCTTCTGAAGATTACTAAAAAGCAGCTACTCATAAAGCAATTTTCCTGTTGCATTCCGACTACAAGAATAAAACATCTCCCTTATCGGAAGACACATGAAAGAAATTCTTCAGGAGGAAACGCACCATTTAGTAGTTTTCAAAGACAAACCTGTGGCTGCTCAACGAACGAGAAGGCAAATGCTCTCATTATACCCAATCGATTTCAGCTGCTACGAGTGATGGAATTTACCTGCTCATGATAGGCTACATATACATCCTATAATAGTCGTTACCGAGCAGAGGCAGGAGTTACGGACAGATGAAATTCAATATTGTGCCGAGGTTCATTTATCAGGCAGAAATGTTGGCACACATCTCCAGTCATGACTCATTTAATCACGGCCTTGATGAATAAAAGGGGTTAAACCGCGTGAAACCGACACCGCCGTGCAGAAATTAGCCTTGTTTGCTCATGCCTGACATCCAAACCCCTCACCCTGACACAATTTTGTCTTCACCATTCCTTGTCTCCACCCACAGGCCGACGAAGCGAAGAGCCGAGAAAAATGGGTCAGATTTCCAAAAACAATGACAAGGGGGTGGGTCTGTGCGCTGGCTTCTGAACTACCAAAGGCTCAATCTTCTTCGACGAAAAAGCCACGTCTTTACGCAACAAATGTGCTTCCTGATTTCCTGTTTGTTTCCTTCGAAAGATTGAAATGCCTGCACGACACACCGCCGTCCTGAAGCAACAGTGCTCGGCTCTGGCGCGAGGAATAAAGACAAACATGCAACAAAAGCGAAACCTGTGTTTGGATAATAAGCCCCTATTTTTTGCTTATATTTGAGACAAATTTGGGTGCTCATTCGCTATTCTGTGAAACCGGAGGCACACAATGACCCAAAATTCTGTACTATTCACCTATAGGTATAAAAACGGGGAGATATCGGGTAAGATATTTGATGTGTTATGCAGTCAAAGCTACTAAAATTAGAAATAGATGCAGGATGGTTATTCCAGCCTGAGTTTATGCCGAGTGCTTCTCCTAGCCTTTGCTCTTTGTGCAGCTTATATATCGAAGAAAGGTGTGGCTGTTTACACACATGACTGCAGCCAACACTGCCTTCCCTTATGTTCTCGATTAAATTCTGCAGCTTAGCAGAGCCCAGAGAAGCCCCGTCAACCCGGTGCCACCCACGATATATGCGCAATAAAAATGCGCCGATATCTAGGTCACGGCAACTGTCTGTGTGAAAGAGGGCAAGCCAATAAAGCTTTCCACTTCCCAACAATAGGCAACAGCTAACTGTGGAAGACAGCCCAGGCGTTACAATACGAAACACGCTTCTGCCCCGGCTAACAGACGACACCGGCGGACGACAACCACACAAACTCAGACGCATTAAACCCCCTTCATAAGCAGGCCAGGCATTTTTTTTTAATTCGTAAAAGACTGGCAAAAGTCAGAGAAAAGCAAGGCAGCAGAGGGTGGTTGAAGTTGTCTGGTCTGGTCAGGGGAAAGCTCCTGAATGTCAAAGGCAAACACAAGAATATGGACGGAGGAAAAAGAAGTTGTGTGGCTGCTGGCTCGAGACCCTGCCAACTAAAGGGCAAGCATGACTTTGTGCTGAACTGGCGAGGCAGCGTACGGCAGCAAGCCGGAGGGAAAAACAAGACGCCATTTTGAAAAGGAATTTAAGTGAGTTATTCTGCTGCCAGTCCAAATCCTAACAGAGCGCAGACACGACTTCAGGCATATATGGGCACTAGCTAGTATACAGATTGTGTCGCTGGCTCATTCCTCGCGTTACTTAACACATGGAAATCCCCTAATCAACTCTCCTCCCCCGCTTATTTTTCAGGGCAATGAAGGAAGCGCCGCACAGGCCGAGCCACTGCAAACACATCTCCGGCAGTCCGGGATAGCTCCAGCAGGTTAGCTAACCAGTTGTTAATGAAGCCACAGTAAACGTGTGGTAAGGAGACTGCCAGCCCTTAAATTTAAAGCAAAACAGCACTGCTTTGTCAATAAGATATTCATTTTCCACAAATCAGGCTTTAATTGATCGCAGAAAATTGGCTCTAGAAGCTTTGTCGCGATAAATCTGTGGAAAATGATTGTTTGGAAAGGATGCATGAAAAGACAGGTTAGTCTTCACAAGGTCAGATTTATCAAGAGCTATCAAAGAGGAAAAAGATAAAAACGCTGTGGCCTAGTAAGATAAAGACTGTGCAATTTATCTTGCATCTAAATTGCCTCTTCACCATTCCAAAAGGCAGAGGTGAAAATAGGGAAATTAAATTAAGTAGCAAAAATCCCCCTGTTATTTTGCCTTGTCAAACGAACAGGAAGCAGGCTGAAACACTCCAAATACTTTCAATCCTCTATAATGGAATTCCTTGGCCTCATCAACACATCATGCAGGCTGCTTTGCTACCTGGGGCTCATCTGCCTGGCTGAGTCATCATGTGTCAACACAGGATTTGCAATGTTCCACTAAAACAATCAATAAATCAAAACGCCAGTGGCCCGGCCTGAGGTTAGCGCTGGTCGCAAATTACTTATAGAAGAGCATGCAGAATAAAAGGCTTCATGGAAACTTCACACACACACGCGCGCGCGCGCTTTTGACTGTCCTATTCAGTGTAAAAAAGTGATGTGTTACATGTGCACGTGTGTACTTTATATAACAGCTGATAATGATAACAGATTTATGTACGGTAATTACAACAGAAACATTTACAGGTTCAATTTTGAATCCCTGACGAAAGCATTAGTATTACAGGCTATTTCTGTATCTTAAAATATGTTGTGATGTAATATTGGAGTGAATTTGTTCATCACTTATTGCATATATGACATCTTAAGATGCTGTGTGTGTCCACCAAGACATAAGACATAAAGGCACCAGGCTGGCAGGTCTTATACGCTGTTGTTTTCTCACCGTGTCACATTTAAATACCTCCAGCCTGTGTACACCAGTGAAGCAGCTTACATGAATTATGACATTTTGAGTGCAAAACGACTGGAATCGTCATCCTACCTAGAGAGCGATTAAACGTTCCAGTCTGGTATGCCCATAAAACAAATTACAGTTATTGGACATTTCTGCACAATTAGCCTTGAAAAATCTGAATGACTTTGTGTGCTAGATTCTTCCCAACACAGTGCTGCTGAATACCTCTGCTGGACCTTTGGAAAGATGACAATAACACAAATAGTGATTTAGCCAGGGCTATAAGAAGGTAGGTTCACTGCAAATATACTGCTGCGGCAATTATTATTTATATTTACAGACCATTTGGTGCCAATCAGCAATGGCAGGAGTTCAATATGACCTGAGATTGAAAAGCTTAAATATCAAATATTAAGCTCACAGTTTACACACAGATGTGTGTGTTAGGTATTTCCTGCACTTCACGATCAGCCTATGAGGCTGCATGGACGATCATGACTACCTAACACGCACACCAGAGTCGAATCAGATTGTAAACATGGCAACATTTACTTCAATATCAGGGCACGTGGAGCTGCGAGTCCCCACCCCCGTCAAATTATCATTAACATCATAACACAGCACACGCACACTGGCTGTGCACGTCACAGCAGTACGATATGCATAGGTAAACACAACAATAGAGGTTGAAGATGTGCACGGTTCACCATGCTGGTGCATGTGCACGTCGATGCAGATGCAGCCAATTGTGATTTCTGTTGCGCGACAATGTAAACAAACATGTCTTCGGCGTCCAGACATTTGTTGCATGCGGGTCTCCTCACCCAAACACAAACAATGCAACATGGCTGCATAACGTGGCCGTGTAATTACATAATAATGTCGTTTTTTCTGGGGGGCTGGCACGCCGTGTACCCCGGGACTGTTGCGCAAGACGTGCAGGCAAATACAGGAAGCTTGCCTGGGTCCGAACACCACCAGAGGACCACTACACACAGCACCAAACACCGCCACAAGGTTCTTTTAAAAATAATTCCACCGTTTCACAGGGGAGTGACAAAGGGCTAGGTTAGCCTTTACCTGCTTCCCTCTGTAGAACAAGCGCTGCTGTTGTGGGGAAACATTGAAGATGTCCTGTATTTTTAGCCGTAAAGACTCAATTTTGGTCAATCGCGAAAGATCCTCAACGGTTCGCGTCTCCTTCCCGTCTATAGTGCGAACCTGGATCCACATCGTTGCGCCGCTCCGTTACGCTTCAATTAATTGGCAGATAAAGCGAGATCGGGACACAAACGTTGGCTTCTGGAGGGGGTATGAGGAAATGTAACTTAAAAAAAAAAACAAAACAAAAAAAAGGTTAGGTATCCATTGCGTTTTCCTCTGCAGCGGTTTGTTCCGACTGGCTCGCACAGGAGGTGTCTCACATGAGGTCGCGGCGCCAAGCAAATCTCGCGATATGTCGTTCAAGCGAGACGATTTGAATTTAAAGGCACAGCTCTGAAGAGCTTGACCGCAAGGTGGCAGCAGTGCTGCATCTTCTGCACAAATATACTGTACACTACAGTATGACACACGTCTGATACTTTCACTACCTGACGTTCTCATATTTCCTTGAATAGCTTGTCTTCAAGATGTTTTCATACCAAGATGGAAAAGCTCTACTCAATGTAATATCTTGAACCTTGCAATACTTTGCACTTACATAGAGAATTCATTTGCATTAACATATCTGCTCTGGCCTGTTATGTGATCATATAATAAAATATTATAGTCCCCATTTTAAAGACTGATTCATTTAGGTATATAGGCAAGGGATCAGGATCATGATTTACAGACTAAGAGTCCCAGAGTTATTATAATCCAAAACAAAATTGTACTTTATGTAATTATATTATCAAACATATAATGTCAGCTTGAAAACTGAGGGTCAAGGGTAGGTCAGTGTTGGGTAACCTGGTCACATCATGAATAAATACATCAAATAATACGATCAGTCATGCAAAGTTGCTGCATGCGTGTGATAAATAAACATATTATTATTCTTATTCTTATGAATTAAAAAAAATAAATAAAGGCTCGCTTGCTTTGGACCTACGTACACACGAATGCCCCAAAATGAGCCCACACTCTTTATAGGAAACGGTCTGATGCAGTCTTATTACAGAAAACACCAGGAAAAGATGGAAAAGATGTTTTTAACCTCTCACTTAGCAACTGTTGTAAAAGCCATTTGGTGAAACCTGGTGTCTGGCGACGCCTAGCGGTCACTATTGAGAACCGCTTCATCCTCAAGTTCATACTCCCGAGTTTTGTGATTGAATTACACTTTCAGGCACAGGAATGTGCCTGTAGTTTGTAGTGATATGCAAATATACGTTAGGTTGTTGTTTAGCTGGATGAAGTAGGGAATTAAATGTTTTGGTGCGACGGGAGACCAGCTCGCTACGTCAGGACAGGCTGCGTAAATTTGCATCGGGCATACGTAGAGTGGAAGTGAAGTCTGCGATCAGTCGCTTTTCGCGTTAAGTAAACCCTACAGGGATTAGAGAAACTGTGGCACACGTCGCGCATTTGTTTCCAAAGGGACAGCAGTGAATTTTTGGGTGACAAAAAGTAGATGTCAAATGATTAACCTGCTGCTTTGGCTGACTGGCTGTGGATAATGAACTGTTGTGGATTGTCGGACAATCGGCTAGCGCTACTCCGGCTAACGTTTCTTTAGCTGTCTTATTGTCACTGTCGTGCCTCCGTGCGATGGCAACATGAGACGGGTGCCTGGCGCTGTGTCTGCTGGACATTTTGCTGACACAAAATTGCCACTATGGAGAGCGAACGCAGTAATTGCAGGCCCGAGAACCAAGACAATAGCAAGCTAGCCTGGCTATCAGGCTGCCGTGGCTGCTAAGCTTGCTAAAAGCGTTCCTGCCTGGTTCATGAGTGGAGCCGCACTGAAAACACTGAGGTATGTTTAAGAGACGCACGTCTTCCTCCGTTTGTCTTCAGCCTTATATTGCACGTCACCCAAAGGGAAGTGTTAATTAGTTAGTGTAGCATTTTTGTCCACATGAGACAGATCCACAAACTTTATGTACTCATTTGCGGTTAGCTTGGTCGCTAACAGCTAACTCAAAGGTAGCGAATCAACGACAGAGGGAAAAGTTTGCAAAGATCGGAAATGTAAAGTAAACCCAAGTGATGTTGTTTTTGCATGCAATCGCCTGAAGTTGACATTTCATTTCTCATTTTCACGGTGACATTGCCTTTAGTTGCCATGCACTCTTAATGGGCACATAATGCCGGTAACGTTCAGTAATGTTTCTTATCCTTTTCTAGATTTCTGTGTCTTCAAAACAATGTTGGAGTGCTGATTGCAACGTCAAACTACGCTATAGATGACGCCTGTTGCCCTCATCGGGTGCTATCGCCATGGATCTGGAGAACAGCACCAGTGAAACCAGAGCGGCTTGTCGTGAACATTTGTTCTGCAACCAACAATTGGTTGTAGGCGACCAAGGCTCAGGACCCCAGCAGCACAGCTCAGACATGACTTCACAGTCCAAAAACGTGAACCACAGCCCAGAAGGTACCAGCGTAGTCATCACTGAGGATGGACTCAGGAATGGGACATGTGAATTTGACACCATGGTAGCACTGGACTGTACTGATGACAGTGGTGCTGGAGCTGCTGAAGACGACCACCACGGGCTCAGCAATGATGGAACGTCAGATCTTTCAAACAGTGACCTCTCACTGCCAGAAGTCTGCATTTCTACCAATAATAAATGCTTTGAAGAGGAGATGAACTATGAGGTCCAACAAGCATACAGGATATTCAGCAGCTTCCTCGTAGACAAGTACAAAAGTATCACGGGCCTGTTTTTGCGTCCAGTTGGCCATCAGGTGGCCCAGCATGGTGCCGAAGGTGTCCTGGGCAGGGGTCAGGCACAGCTGAAGCAATCCATGTGCCTGCAGAGGATGAAGGAGAAGTTTGTCAGACAGGAGTACGAGAGCATAACAGAGTTTGTGGCAGACTTCAGACTGATGCTGGAGAACTGTTATCGTTACCATGGCGTTGACCACTGGATTTCCAAACAGGCTCAAAAGCTGGAGATCTTGTTGGAACAAAAGCTGACATTGTTATCAAGGTAAACACAACGTTCATCATGTACCTGTATTAAAGAGCACATGGTTTACTTTTTTCTTACCTTTTCTTAATTTTTTCTTCAATAGAATGCTGCGAGAAAAGACGTCTTTGGCGGTAACCTCAAAAGGACGCTTTGGTTCCGAAGAGGAACGTGGTTCGGGAGGCACTTCTACCAGAAGGCGACTGGCGCCCCGTAGCCTAGCTACGATGAGCGTTAGCGGCCATGAGTCTATCATGATCCAGACCCTACGGCTGGAAGAGCAGCAGAGGGCCAAGGACGAAAAGAGGTAAGTGAATATTTTTCTGATATCTCAAGAACTGTGTTTTCATTTCAGGCTCCAAGTAAATCTAGAAATGATTTGGATGTTTATTGTGTTTTCAGGCAGCGCGAGCTTGAGCGGAAAGAGGCAGAGGAAATGTCAGCCAAAGAGGTTGAAGACTGGGAGCAGTCTTTGCTGTTCCAGGCTTCGCCTCACCCCGTGGAGACTCTTTGGGAATTGCCTGCCATCGGTCACTTCCTCTGCCTGGCTCAGACCGCCCTGAACCTCCCGGAAATTATATTTTTCGAGCTGGAACGTTGTTTGCTTATGCCCCGCTGCAGCTCCCTCCTGTCCAAAATTATGACTTCCCTGCTGTCCCCGCCACAGAGGAGGGCCACTTTGCACCGCAGGCCTGCCCTTCCGTACCGCCGCTGGGAGTCAGAACTCAGGCAGCGGGTCGTGGGCTGGTACCGGGCCATCGGTGCCTCTCGTAACCAGATTGGCCGGGCTGAGCAACTGGGACTTTGCCATCAGTTTTTCAGCGTCCTTGGGGAGGTGAGTCCTTTGGAAGAGAAGCCTTTTCACTTGCTGCCCTTCTACCAGCGTGTGTGGGTCCTGAAGGGCCTGTGCGACCACGTCTATGAGACGCAGAAAGATATACAGGACGCTCTGCTGTCCCAACCCATCCATGAATGTAGGGAATCTATTTTGGGCTATGACAGCAAGGAGAATGCTTACATCCATTTCCCACATTTCTGTGGGGCCGACCTGAGAATCTACTGCCAGAGCCCCAGCACACCCCCTGCTTTCCCTTTGTCTCCTATCGCAGTGAAAGTGATAGAGAAAAACCCGGATGTGGATACCGATCTGTCAGAGGGAGTAAAGGATGAAGAGGTGGAATGCAACAGGGAAGACTTTGGTGATTTTGGAAGTGGGAGAGCAGAGACTCTTTGTTTGGAAAGAGAGGGAGAGAAAATCGCACGAACAATTAAAAAGGAGGGGTCTGAGTCAGAACCTTGTGGTGGAGACTCCTGTGATGACTCTGAGCTAAACTCGTTGAGTTCCAACTCTTTTCCGCTGAGCAGTTCGAGTGGATGCGCGAAAAAGTCCCTGAAGGAGCATCTGTCCCGGCGGGAGCTGAGCTCCTCCTCTGGCTCGACGCGCACCATTGAAGCAGAGACACAGGAGCCTTGTCTGAGCGTCGGGGAGTACAGCTACACAGGCAGATCGCCAGCTCGCCCAGTCAGGCAAGTCTCGCCAATCAACCTGGAGGAAGTCAAAATGGTCGGGGGAAATCCGAGACCCCCAAATTCTCCCTTTTCTGAATGTTCTCAAAGCAAACCTGGCGTCATTAAATCCAAGGAGCTTGGCAGTAGCTGCCACATTTCAGGGCTCTTGTCTTCTGAACGGGCCCAAACATCAAAGGGTGAGAGGCTGAGCAACAAAATCTGGACTAAAAGGAAGAAGCGGAAGAAAAAACGACCGATGAGGGTTAAAGTGGAGCGAGAGGAGCCGCTGCTGGTGGGAAGGATGGGTGAGGCTGCTAAATCTGCTGCACGCAGAGTTTCCACAACAGTCAAAAGAAAAGACAAGAAGAAAAAACCCAGAACAGGTGAGAGAAGTGTTTCAGGACCAGGCAGACACTTACGATATCAACGCTAACGGTGCATGACTTCCTTCAGGATCACACCTCTCATGGCTCATCGTGGCTTAATTGCTGTATCTGTCATGGTTGCAGGGAAAAAGCTTGAATCGTCCAGGACAATAAAAGACGAACCTCCGGCGGAGCCGTCATTTAAGGTGAGAATTTAAATTTCTCGTTTACGTCATTCATTCACATCATTCTATTTATTCTGTTGCTGCAGTACAAATATTTGTCACGACAGTAAGTGATGAAAACCATTGTCATTGCACAATGAGCAGGACTAATGTCACCTTGAATCACATTTTAATGTATTAGCTTACGACAGATTTCCTGTTTATTGATCTACGCTAATAGCACATCTCTACAGTTGTACACTATATATCTTATTTATTGTCTTGCTGTCATTAATACGGTTTTAGTGTAAATTAACTTTTTTAAATCCCTGTAGCTGGTCTGCACCAATCTTGACGAGCTGCGAGGGCTGATCAGTAAGATAGAAGATGAGTTGGATGACCTGGAGAGCACCAAGAAGAGATTAGTACGTTTTTATCTTCGCTCTTTGTGCTTTCTGAGACGACATGCTCTTAAAATTTCTCCCCTGCTTGTTTGAACTTGCAGGGTCGGTGGTATTACAGGAGAGAAGCGGTGAAGGAGCTTCACAGCACTCTCATCAGGCTGTTGAATGAGCTTTCACCTTGGGAACCCAAACTTGTTAAAGCTTTTCAAAGGAACAGGTACAGGATTTGCTGTTTGTTTTATTTTGAAATGCATTTATATTGAAATGTTTAGTAAGAATTTTCCAAGTTTTCCTGGTAAATCTGATGTTTTTGTTCATGAATATTTTTAGTAAGGGGCACAGAGTGATGGTGTACGGTATCACTCACATCGTTTTAACTTTAATATCCTGATTTTGTATTTAATTTTTCAGGCTTCGCCTGAAGAAGGAGTTTGATGACTACAAGAAACACCCAGAGTACAACAACTTTGTGCGCGAGGAGGGTTTTTCATCGTCATCGTCATCATCGTCGTCAGATGAAGAGAAAGATGCAGAGAGAGGTTTGGATGCAGAGGTTTGGAAGGTTTGTTCACTCTCAGATCATTACAGAAGATCGGAAGAGGAAGATCTGGAGGTCCCCAGAGGTCTTTGGAAAGGAGGTAAAACATTTAAGAAGTGGTTTGTGCAGTTGAAGACTGTCCTCCCACACCTCGTGGTTATCCTGATTCTCCTTTTTTATGTTTGCAGCGAGCACCAGAGAGATGCTGGCTGAAGCCGATGGTCCTTTCAACCATCTTAACCCTCTGGACGGAAGAGAGAAGGGAGTCATTCTCTTGCCAAGACTTAAGCCTGCGAGCAGCATCATTACTTCTCGTGAAGACTCTGGGCTACAGTTTAAATCACAGCTGATTATGTCAAATCAGTCCACAGATTCGGATCCAACATGTCCATCAAGATTACAGCCCCAGGCTTCACCCGTTCTCCACCCCACCGCTGGACTCCCGAAGGGCTACACGCCCATCCCCACCCTGCTGGCAAAAAGCGTGGGAAACAAAGTGACCTTAATGAAACGGCCTGCTGATTACTCAGGGGTAAACTCTAAAGACAGTCAGAAAAGAGGGTCTCTGCCTACCTCTGTAGTGATTAACGCAAAAGCACAAAGCTCCTCCAGTGTGCAGCAGCACACAGGAGGACTACAGCAGACAGAAGCGCACAGCCCACCAGCAGCTCTTTCTAAAGCAGTAGAGGCCAAACCAAGGAAGGCAATAACCAAAAATGCCCTCGCGGTAAACTGCACGGCGCCTGAGAGACCGGGTCAGCCCATGGAGACGGAGAGCAGCAGCCCAGTCGCAATCCCTGTCCGACCTTTTGGAGACCAAAGCGCTGGGGAGAGCGTCACACAGGTGGTGATACTGCCTTCAAAACTTCTCATTCAGAAAGATCAAGAACAGGCCTCTCCATTACATCAGCAGCAGTCGTCAGGCATTCAGGTCCCAGTTTCCAACGTTTCAGGTCCCTTGTGTATGTCCACCAATGTGCCTGGGTTCACCATTCCCGAAAACAAAATCCCCGTCCAGCAAGTGGCTCCCCTGAAGAACGCGATGACATCAAGGACTCCTGTCAGCCTTCGTTCACAAGAGGAGGTGACAAACGCAGCCGGGTTCAAGGGCACACACATCTGGAATCCCCCGTTTAGCTTATCAAACAGCACCGTGCCGCTCTCCTTCTCAAGCACAAGCCCATCTATTTCCAGTTCCTCCGACTCTTGTAAATCTCCTGAGCATAAACAGGAGCTCAGAACGGTGTGTATCCGCGATTCCCAGTCCATCCTGGTGACAACTAGAGGAGGCAACACAGGCATAGTTAAAGTTCAGAGTTCCTCGGACCAGAACGCGTTCAGCCCTTTCTCCATGAACCCCGTCATCACCATCTCACCTCAGCTTAAAGCCTTTCTGGTGTCGACGGCGACACAGAATCTCAGCCCGTCTGCCCCCGCTCAGACGTCTTGCACCATTCCAGCTGTAACCAGCATCTCAGGGGCACAAACACAAAGGCCGGTGTCTACAATCACAAAGTCACATGACACGTTCACAATCACTGGGCATCCTACGGTCACCAGCAGCATTCCTCCTCCAGACCCTACAAACGCAACTGCAAACACCACTCTTGCGTTTGCTAAAGGCTCCAACAGTGCCACCAGTTCTCCAGTTGCAGAAAAAATGACCACATGCAGACAGGCAGCGGGGGCGAGTTCTGCTTTTCAACCATCTGGAGTGAAAAATACGGTTGTCCCATCACCGAGTCTTTCTTCTCCCCAAGTTCTCCCACAAGCAGAGTTCACCAACAAGACCGGTGTAAAACGGGCTAGTACAGATGAGATTGCCCAGCATACCAAATTCATTTTGGTTTCTCCTTCATCTTTGTCAACGGTCTCAAATGTGGCCCTGCCAAAAAGCCCTCCCTCTTCCACAGGATCGCTTCCTACATCTGGAGTCATGTTCATCAGTCAGCCCACTGCCACCTTCACCAGCACGTCTGCAGGGAACGCTCCAACGCAGGCGTTAGCCGCAGGGGCTGGTGGCCAGCCTCACAGCACCTCTTTAACTAGTTTGAAGATTGGATTTAGGCCAGGCCAGCCTGTAGGTAACCTGAAGCCTGAAGCATCCCAGCTGAAGAACATCGCCCTGCCTTCAGGTGAGTGCTCTGTGCCTCAATCCAGAGATGCTCCATACTTATCAATAGAAGTTATTTAGCTTACTTTTCTTTCTCACTCCAGGAGTTCAGCTCCAGTTGTCAGGAAGGACAACGATGATTGGACAGAGCATCGGTGCCCTCTCACTTTCTCCATCCAAGAGCACACCGGTATCTGTCTGTGGGACAAGTCTCCCAGCAGCCGTCACCGCTGCACTGAGCGCAGTGATGAGTTCAAGTACCATCACCAGCTCTTCTACCCAGCATGTTCCCCGTGTTTCTCTGCCCACCAGTTGTCAGCAACAGGTCGCCCCGTCATTCACTACCATTCGCCAACCAGGAACTTCAGCATCATCATCATCATCATCTGTTCCTGCTGCTCCCACTGTGGGAGATGACCTTGGCCCGGCCCAGAGTAAACTGCTAAACAAAAGCCCTGCTCAGGTAACCAACGCTGTGCAGAGTGTCCCAGGCCGCACTCCTCCACATACTCTTACATCTCAGCCTTCACATGTGACTGGTATGTTTAAGGAAACCAGTTCGTTCTCTCAGCCTGCTCCCAGTAAGACTCCGATATCTGTGTCCCCAGCAGCAACAACCAACACACAATTCAGCACTTCTTCCACAGGCACAATCCAGCAGAGGATAGTCATCAACACCTCCGCGCCCCTCGTTGCTGGCACACAGATCCTCTTTAATAATGCACGCTTTGTAGTTCCTCCCCAGGGTTTGGGCCCAGGCAGCCACGTCCTTATCATCTCAAGCCCTGCACCTCAGCAAGTGCCTCCTGCCAGTATGACCAGCACTGGAGCACCAGTACCTCCACAAAGGGCAACCCATGATAACACGGCCCCTCAAGCACCGGTTTCACCCCGTTCGCCAGTCCGATTGCCTCCTGCACCAGCTGCTAGTTATCCTTTCGTAGCATGTGCTGCCACTGTTGCTCCATCATTAGGATCAACCACTGCTGATTGCGTGGGCTCAGCCCTGTTGCCCGGTAAAACAAATGGGAATTTGGCACCACCTCCTGTATATACACCCACTCTGGTCTCATTCCCATCAAGATTAGCCACACCAGGCCTGATTCCACCAGTGGCAAATAGTGTTCCTGTTGCTAATCCAGCGCCAGCCAATCAGATGTTGCCTGCTGGTACACCTGCACAGGCTGAATGTTCCCCTGCCGTAGCACACTCCTTGTCCAGGATGTCAGCCCCGGTGTCATCCTTGCCTGTTGTAAGCAGTCCGTTGGTTCCCTCATCCTCTGTGATAGCACGGACGCAAGCTTTGCTTTCTTCTTGTCCTGCACAACAGGTAGCTTCTGTGACGTCTCCAGGCCCAGTCATGCAACCACAGCAGGGAGCAGCAGCCTCCTCCATCCACCCTCTATCACATGGACCACTGCATATCCGACTGGAGAACGCGTCAGTCAACAACCTGGGCCCTGCAGTCATACAGACGATGCTCGCTGGCACGAAGACACAAGTACCGTCAACTGTGACCATCCCCTGTATCCCCGGTGGAGCGTCTCGGATGCAGACGCTGCCCATCGCTACGGTTCCGCCAGTTGGAAGCATTGTCCACACTTTTGAAACAGCACCGATGGTGGCAGCACCTTCATCCAGCAGCACTATACCGATGACGTCTGCTCAGCCAATCACCTCACTAAAGACTAATCTCACCGATACGCCGGGTCTGACCAGTCAAGCACTTGGGAAGCACTCCCTGGAGACCTCATCTAAAGGGATTTATGCTAGCGTAGCATCCAGGCTGCTCATTAGTCCTGACGGTGCTGTTTTGAACACAGTTCAGCGCCAGTCTAGCACAGCAGAGCTGACTGCCTGCTCTGCAACAAAGGACTCACGCGTGGTTTTCCACAACAGCAGCACTGGAGAGCTACGCACACATGGCTCTGATTTACAGCCGTCGCAGGCAGAGAAGCTGAGACCGTGCCAGCACTGAGGACTCAAACGCCCCATTTTAACGTGGGTTTAAACGAATAACATGTTTTCCATATGTAGATTGCCTTTTAACTTTATATTATTTTCAGAGTTTTAGGAGGATACTGTATGCCTGCTGTCAGTTACTCTCATAGTTAAACTGTATGCTCAGACCTACTAGAAGTATTTACTGTGTTCGATTTCTTGACTGAAACTGTTCAGGTTTACTTTATTTTAAGGTTTTATAAAGTCAACTTTCCTGTTCTGTGTCAAGGCCAGTAATGAGAACTAACTAACAAATAGGGACAGTAGATAGGATAGATGGAAAATTTGTCAGATTGTAACTGAATATACTTCCAAGAAGTAATATTTCTGATACTACACTTGCTCTGTCTGTCATTTTAAACAGCACAGATTCTGTTTAGATTCTGTCATATTTTAGTAAATTAAAAAAAAACAAAAAAACCTTTTGAGTTTGAGGAATTAGTTTGTATTTGGAGCCCAAATAAGTTTCACTTATTTATTTTTATCAGTTTTTTTTTTGTTTTTTTTTTTTTCCCAAGACTATTTACTGGTGCATTTTTATTGAAAGAATGTGGACATTACTGAATGGAAATAAACAGTGCAAGTGTCCCCAGCAAACACCTTCAAGCTCTTTGTATAATAATTTTATTGAACTACCTTTAGAACTACACAGTATGTGTGATTTTTGTTTAGAATAAAATACTTTTTCCTATAGCGCTACAATCAACAGCAACTTTAGTGTATATTTATAGTAGTTCTCTTCTTCTTTGGGCATCTTTGCGTGTTTTCCATTGGTCCTTTAAGGGAAGTAAGGTGGAGGCAATGGTCCTGAAGCAATCTTTTCATACGCTGGTGGAGCATTAGGAACCTGGAAAAGAACAGAATGTCTAAGTAAGGATAACAAACATGAGGCACAGATGTAAACAGCTGGTTGTGTTGATGTTTCCAGCACCACACAAACCTAAACCTCCCTTCAGAAGGGTAATATTTTTATTTCTTGATTCCAGTCAGGTGATTCGATAATCTCGCCTCCTGGCAAAATTACACTGGCTTCACGTGTTCACAGTCCAGATCCCCAAGTTAAGAGGTAACTTTGTGCCTCACCGCCGGTTGGAAGCTGCCAAAGTCGGTGAGAGCCATCTTGTTGTCCGCTGCAGGTCCTGCCTCTGAGTACTGGCCTCCTGTGTAACCTGGTGACCCCGACCTGATGCTCTGCAGAGGAGACAAATGTGCAGTGACGGGCGGATAAATCAGCATGACCTTCAAATACTTTATCAGGGTGGGTCACATGAGCTCCAAGTTTGTTTCAAATTCAGTCATGTGACCGAGGGAGGTGTGATCGACTCACGCTGATTAGTTTGTAACCACTCCTCTTCTTCATATACCAGCAGCTCAGAACAAAGAGAGCTGCCAGGATGACCAGCAGGAGAACGATACCTACGGCCCTGTGAGACAAGTCACAATCCAGGTGATTTTGTTTTTTTAATGCCGCACTGACGCCTGAATCACATGTAGTTACATATCAGAGATAAACCCACTCTTCAGCTCTGATATATCCTCGTCTGTTGCTGGCAAAATAAATGTTGAAGTCCCCACGAGGCATCCCGTCAGTGTTGTTACACCGCATCCAGCTAAAAATCACAAAAACAAGCGCTGAGCACGTATGCTGGAACATTAAGAGTTTAAAATGATTCAGTCTTCTCAGGTACCTTGTTTGTCCTTTTCTAAGATTTAATGTTTTTTTTTTTTGTTTTTCAAATTTAATGTTTAGACAAGTGTGAATCTATTGTTTTTAATGTTGATTAAAGTAGTTGTTTTTTAAATAATTGCCATTATTGGTATTAACAAAATGCATCTTATTCTTATTTTAAACCAAAATTCACAAAAGCTCACAAAAGCTGTTGTTTAAAAATGTACAGATTTATGAGCTTAATTAACTAAAAAAGAATGGAGACAGACATTAAAGCAACCACGGCATAAGCTGCAGAAGTCTTACTGCTGTACATAAATGTATGTATTAGTTTATGAAGGTGATAGCCTAAAAAAACAATTAATTACAATTTAATTAGATTATATAACTGACTATAAAAAAAAAGTGATCCCAGGAAAACATCAAGTAATTAGGCTGAAAAATGGATACAGATTTAAAATGCTGCAATAGCTGTTAAATAAGTATAAAAAGACAAACAAACCACCATCTCACCAAACTGGATACTTCAGTTTTACAGAACAGCTCCTGTGGTTGGGACGCCCTCGCAATTAGACCCGATTCTTCCACTCCTACGTTACTTCACAGCCCCTCAAATATGTTTCCTCGGTGTGGCAGAGAGCAGAGAGGGGAAGAAAAACCCCTCATGATCGTCACGGGTTTGGAGCTCCTTCTAAAACCTATTGATGCAGAATAATTACCGTGAAACCCTGTAGGCCTGAAAGGAATTTTATCCACTCGTGAAGCTGACTGCATCAGCTGCTAAACTCATGCGTGTGTGTATGTGTGTGTGTGGTGTGTGCGTTTGTGATTTTAAATGAAGTTTAAAGTTATAAAGTTTAGATTAGGTTGTAAATAGATGCATGAACCCACATCCATTATGTTGAGAAGAATTCTAATAAATCACAAGTATTTTAAAGAATACAAAGCTATGATTAACACAAAGTATCATCATAGGTTTATATTCTTTAAAATACTTGTGAAGAATACAAAGCTATGATTAACACAAAGTATCATCATAAGTTTATACCAGTATTTGTGTAAACAACCATCACAAAGGTGCTTTTAATTTATAGAATTAAAGCACAATTTCACAGCATTAGAGAACATTCCTGTTCCTCCCCTGACTGGAGAGTTCTGGGGGTATAAATATGTCAGATGGGATTCACAAGGTCTTTCTCTCCTGCCTTGTGCTGTGGAACATAATGATATCTTTTATATGGTTTTCATTACATCACACTGTCATTCCTTTTTTAGGGGTAATGAATGATTGAGGCTAAAATGAATGGATAAACACAATATCCATTAGGTTTACCATCTGTAATGGATTATGCACGCATACACATTGACATCCTAATTTATTTCTCACACTTAATCTATGTTTTTACTTTTTGGTAGTATGTGAGTGTAAATATTATTGTGGTGCATTTTTTCTCCACAAGATGGCGACAGAGTATTTTTTATCACTGTTCCGGGGATAATGTTTGGAATAAATAACATACTTTAGAGTTTTACTTTTTAGATGAAAAAATATAACTCTATAAACCACCAAGATATTGTTAGGGTCCAGCTGATTTCTTCACGTTGCTGATGAAAGAACAGTCAAGCAACCTACAGTTTGGCAATATAAATTCTCTATTCTCTATCCAAGTTGTATACGTTAAAAAAAAAAAAAAGTTATGTTAATGTATAATGCTGAAATTCCATTTAAAATGATGGGCTTATTATTATGATGATGATTATGAGGATGGAATGGGATTTTTCTAAATTACCAGTTAAATGCGTATTTAAAGGATGAAGAAGTAATTAGAGATGAATACAAAAGTAATTAAAAAACTGAAGCAAATTAACATACAATGATTACAATCATTGGTAATTAATAATTTGCATTTATGATATATTTGCATCGTTTTTCTTTGTGCTGCCTAGCAGTCCAACTGGATCCCGTTTCGGGCACGTTTAATGTTTGGGTCCGATCCACTTTTTTATCCCGGTTACAGTTTCTTCCAGTCGGAATGCGACCGTTCCAAAAATGCATGTTTTACCCCTGGTGAGAACTGTCCAGAGGCTGCTGCTACGGTGCTTATGTTGCTTTCGACTTCACCGCAGACGAGGTCCCCGAAAAGACCGGAAAGAAGCCGCCGGCCGCCCCGACGCCAGTCCCCGGTGCTGTGTTGTTTTTCGGAGGAGCTGTTTCCGCGGTGGGACGGAGAGGGAGCTAGAGACTCCGCTCCGGCTCCAGCTGCCATCCAACTCCTGCTTCTGCTCCTCCTCCCCCCCTCCTCCCTCTTCTTCTCCTCCTCCTCCTCCTCCTCCTCCTCCTCCACCAGAACCACTTCTCTTTCTCATCACATCCAGAGGTAAATAATCCGGATTCAACAATAACAGCGTATGTGTATTTTCTTCGAACCTGCTGGGTGTTTCCGCGTTGCCAGGCTCATCGGGCAGCCGCGGGGAAACGCTACCTAGCCCGGCCAGGGGCACAATTCTGATTTATGATGGGGTCTTTGCTTTGTACCCCTGCTTCCCTGGCGTCGGGTCGGGGTTATGCTTCCATAGGCAAGTCCGTGGTCCACTTTTTGAGCTAGGGATGCGTCGTTGAAGGCCACAGTGGGTTTGTGGTAGAATTTAAACACACACGCACGCCCTGTGTTGCAAAAACAGCGACCCAGTGAGACAGTCACCGGCTAACTGGGTTTGATGCACTCCCGGTGATGCTAGCTTAGGCAAGTTACTGATATGCCGTGCTAGTTAGCTAGCTCACGTTAGCTACATTTCCAGTTGTCGCTACCCAACTAAGCTTGACTTCATTTCAAGTCTATTTTACAGACGTCGCCGTGTTGTTTGACCTAATGACAACCATGTAAAGTGCCGTAATTACTGAATAATAACACAGACATATCGGATGTTAAGGTGAGCTAATGTTGTTTGGCGTTTATAAAGCCCCGGAACCATTGATGTCGTCTGACCCAAACAAAAGAAAGCATTTCAGGTATCTTACGGTCTTCTCTGTGTCCTGTCGTGTATTATTTCAGAACTTGGTTCCAATTCTGAAACTTTACAGGTTAGCCTCGGAAAGAGTGACTATTGTGGTTAGCGACACGCAGAAGTATGTTAATTGCGAATATGATAGTAACCCTTTACAGTGTAACCCAGACATCTTTTTAAATGTATATGCTTGTGCTTCTGTAGTGGTGTCATTTACAGCCTGAGCTGATTTCAACATCGGACGCTGAATGTGTAGAATTAAATATGTAAGCAGAGCCATCTTGCAAGATGGCTAGGACTTAAGCAGCTGATACAAATCAATACAATATTAGACATGCAAAGGCACGCTCCAAGGATGTAATGAGCGCTCAATACACGTTCATTTGCAGCTTTTTCTCAGAACAATACGTTATATTAACACAAAGCTGTTGGATATTTCATGAAACTCACTAAACTGTGTGTACATGTTCAGTAGGATGTTTTATTTCCACTCTTTGTCACCTCTGCAGCACTTTTGGAGATGTGAGGATCAGGAAGAGATTGGTGACACTGAGCAGCCTGTGCATTGACACGACCTCTTGACCTCATCTTCAGCATGAATGGTGATATGCCTCATGTCCCCATCACTACTCTTGCTGGAATTGCTAGCCTGACAGACTGTAAGTGCCACAACAGAACTGTTTCTAAACTGGTGATGAGATAAAATGACATTTATGTCCAAATAGCCTAAAACTGAATGACCCTCTGGTTATATATATACGACACACTGTAATTTAATACCTACTTAATTTTGATTGTTGGCACTTTGTTTGGTATTTTCTAGCTCTTACGACTGCATCAAACTGTGCCAATTGCAACTCTTGAGAACAAATAATTATTACACTTTACTTTTTCTCCTGCACACTACGTCTGTTTTATTACTTTCCATTATCGTCCCAGTGTTGAACCAGCTGCCGCTGCCGTCTCCGCTCCCTGCCACCACCGCTAAGAGTCTACTCTACAATGGAAGGATCTCCGAAGAGGTCGGCACCCTGCTGGTGAGCCGAGATGAGAGTCTGGTGACTCAGCTGGCGCAAAGCCTCAACCAGGTCTCCACCGAACACATGTAAGTCAGTCCCAAGCACACATTTTTGGTACCTGTGACAGTCGAGATCAGCTGCTGCCATTTTCAGTTATTACATTGCAATTACTGCATTATGTCGTCATTACACGGCTTTCCTCTGTTTTCAGTGAGCTGAAGGACAACCTGGGGAACGATGAACCCGAGGGTGACATGCCAGTGCTTCTGCAGGCTCTGCTCTCCAGAAACCCCAAGATCTTCAGGGATAAAAGTATGTCAGTCCATTGCAAGTTTTTTTTCCCCCCTCTGTTTCGACCTCAATGAATTACGCATTTAAAATGTGCCGCCGGGGTCTTCTCAAGCCACACTAGTCGTTCCAAAGATGACAGAGCCTTTGTGCCAACAACTCAAAGAGGATCTGTGGGTTTCAGAAGGGGGCATGACAGGACACGTTTGGGAACCACCAGTAGCAGCAGCAGTTCTCTTGCTTTCTTTGGGTTTGATAGCTTTTATTTCAGTACGTTTTTAGCAACTACAGCTAAACTACAACTACTCTATCTGCAGCTGCAATGTGATGGAGTGTGTTCTTTTGTGAATGATCGTGAATAAGCCAGGTTAATTTGAACTGCAGGCTATTGTTTGAATCAGAGTGAAAGGAGAGATGCAGTGGTCACGTCAGATCAAAGTTTTCTCCATGTTATGATAAAATTAGGGTCACATGAGGTGACTGACCTCTCTATATTTGTTTTACCGTTTAAATTGATGTTCAGTTAATTTTTTACTGCATCGCTGTTCACCTGTTAAGGCTCATTATAAAGGTCTACTTATGCTGTCTGATTTCTGCTCTTTGGATTTTCGTGGTGTCATGTGCTTTTCTGGCTGTTTCACTAAAATACAGTTACACTTAATTATCCATTCAGACAAGTATAAACAAAGAGTCATGACAGTAACTGAGTAATAGGTTTTGTTGTATTTAACTCTTATCTCAGAAATGCTCTTACTCAAATTTCCTTCCATATTTTTTGTAAGTTAAAGCACTTTTTATTTGCTGTCAATATTCACATCTGGAAACGTTTATTCTCCCAGGTGTTAGGCAGCAGCCGATGATGCAGCAATACAAGATGTCCCAGAATCAGGTGCACGGGAGTCCAGGATCAAACTATCAGCAAACCACGGTCACTCAGAACTCCCCTGGGTAAGGCACGACTGGAGACCACGTCACAAAGCAGAAGTCTCAAAGTTTGCACCAACTAAAACCTGGAACGTCTCTTTTCCAGATGTTTTTCAAGCCCTCAGTCTGGATCCAACAGCCGATTTATACCCCAGCAGAACAGCCCGATTCCCAGTCCTTACACCCCCCAGAGTCCGATAGATTACATCCAGTACAACCCACAGAGTTACCCTCACCACCAGCCTACCCAGCAAGGTGAGTGTGAACAATGTCACAAACTCCGTGATGTTGTACAACGATGGAATCTGATTCAGTGTCCTGTTTCAGTCAGTGGCAGGGTGAGAAATATTTGCGACAACAAGGTTTCTGGTCAGCTTTCAAGTAATTCATCTCATCACAACGTGAGACTGGGCTCCGATGGAGAGTACACGGTGCACAGACTGGGGAACGAGGTAAGACAAACAAGGCATTCTGACATGGACCGCTGAAGGATCCAGCTGTTTGACGTGCTGGTGAATGTCTTCTGTTTTACCAGGAGAATGACCCCTCCATGACAACTGTTGATTTCCCTGTCAAATCACCGCAGTCTGCCTGTTCTCCTGCTGGGAGCGAAGAAGCGCGGAAAAGTACGCCGCCTTTGCTGATCAACTGTTTGTTAATTGTTATTTGGTGCTCACCATTTCCTGACTATCTGTGTGTTCCAGCAGACTCCAGGCCTCCTCTTATCATGAAGACACGTCCAGCTGACGTGCCTCCTGGAGGAGCTTCAGATGCCCTCTTCTCTTCAGATCGAAGGAAAAAGAAGCCAAAAGGAAGGACTAAAGAAGAAAATGAAAATCTAGACAAAAACACCCTGTACGGCATTGTCAGTTCATCGAAAGACTCTGCAAGACTGACTTTAAAACTGACCCGTATGAAGAGCCCAGATGGGGATGAAGCTGGAGAACTTCCCTCACAGGCACACATCACCGTGGACCAGGAAATGGAATTATTGAATCCTGGTCATCAGTTTTCCAGGAATACCCAAGTTGCGTCAAACGAGCCGGGCGCTGACAAGACAGAAAACTGTGAACAGACTCCGGTTTGCTCAAATGCGAAGGACCATGGGGAGGTCAACAGCAGCGTCTTTGAGGATGGTGAGATGGACGCCATGGTGGACGCTGAGAGGATAGAACGTGAGGCAGCCAGTGACAAGGAACGTTGGTCGAAAGAAGTCCAGGATAAAGGTATCGTATCAGCACTTAGCAGATACACAACTGGGTCATTAGATAAAGAACTAACTCATCATTTACTGTCATGACAGATAAGCCACTGAAAAAACGAAAACAAGACTCATATCCTCAGGAATCTGGAACTGAGGAAAGCGACGGGCTTAATGTGCAAGGAGGCAACGCAGACATTAGCTTGACACCCAAGAAGATAAACGCTGCGAGTAACGGAGGAAGTCGGCCTGCTTTATTGGTCAGTATTGACCTGCAGAAAGCTGGCAGATTGATAGGACAACATGTGGGGGTCACGGTGTCCAACGACCCTCGACACCACATTAATTCAAAGGCCGAAGGACATGCGGATGAAGCTGCTGCTGGAAACAGACCTGACATTATCAAGCAGCATACGGAAAGCACCAAGAAGTCCGCTTCCACCAGGCAAGCAGAAGCCCCTAAACAGAGTCAGGAAAGGTGCCGTGAATCCAAACAAAGCGACAGCAAGACGGAAAACAACAGAGGACAGTCAGATGACAGATGTTTGGATACGCCACGGCAGAAGCACGACAAGCATTCAGACGTCCACCACAGAGAGGACACGAACCATGAGCCCTCCCATATCAACCCAGCTGAGGCTCAGAAATCCACCAGCAAGTTGGTGCCCCATATGAAACATGGAGAAGACAAAAGCAGGGACAGAAATAAGGACAAGGACACAGAGAGAGAAGTGGACGTAAACATGGAGGATGCCAGAGGCAAGTGTAAGGACAGACAGAGCAATAAGGATAGAGACAGAGAGAATGCCAAAGGTGAAGACAGCGACAGAGACAAGGTCCGGAACAGAAAGAAGGACAGAGAGATGGACAGAGATAGACAGAAAGACAAAGATGAGACCAAAGATCGAAATAAGGACAGAGACAAAAATAAAGATAGAGATGAGAGCAGAGATGGAAATAAGGTCAGAGACAAAAATAAAGATCGAGATGTGGACAAAGACGGAGAAGAGAGCAGAGAGAGACACAAGGACAAAGACCGAAATAAAGAAATGGGTGTGGGCACAAATAAAAACAAGGACAGAGACAGAAACAAAGACAGAGATGTGGGCACAAATAAAACTAAAGATCTCAGCAAAGATAGACACAAAGACCGAGGTGAGAGTAGAGATAGGCATAAGGAGAAGGAGAGAAATAAGGCCAAAGCCAGAGATGAGGACAGCGAGAGAGATGTGGGCAAAAGTAAAACTAAGGATCGAGAAAGAGACATGATGAGAAGTGAAGAGAGAGGCCAGGTTAGAACCATGGACAAAAATAGAGACAGGGAGAGGAATAGAGAGAAAGATAAGGAAAGGAAACAGCAGTCATCTCAGGAAAACTGTAGCAGACCCCCAGCTGAGCAGCACAGCAAACCTGAAAGTGCTGCAGAGAAACACAACAGGGTCAGAAAACTCACTGACCCCAAAGGTCACCAGGTCACCGAGAGTCCCAGCGTTCCACACACCCAGAATAAACAAGAAAGGAGAAGTGGCGACGGCGGCGTGAGCTGCAAGGCAGTTAACAAACAGCCGACCGAGACCAAGCTCGGTCAGTTCCCGCCGTTTCTGTTCGGCGGCTCTTCAGGGAGTTTGAAGAACTTTGTGATTCCTAAACTGACGCGGAACAGCAAAGATCTCCAAGCGTCGGACAAGCTGAAAGAGCCTCTGGTCAGGCTGAAGAGAGTGTCACTGATAGAAAACCTGAACAGGAGAGCCAAGCCTGTTGTGGTGCTTCAGAGGCTCAGCACTAATGAGGTGAAGCAAATCATCAAGGAGAGCAGGAACGCACAGAGCTCCAGGTGGTACTTTAACAAATCAGACCGAGGTATGATCCATGAATATTTATCACGCAACTTTGAACTGTGGATGGAGTGAGTTCATCAAATGTTTTTTCCAGAAACGTCCATCTGTGAGGGGATAAACAAGAGAAAACACAGCATGATCAGCAAGAAAGCAAAGTACGTCGAGACGGACTCTGATGAAGAGGAAGAGGAGGACAAAGAATGTTAGTATTTAACCCAAACCCATGTCCAACAACTCCAGAACCATGTGACTTATAGGTTGGTTTATGTTCCAGATGCGAGGAAAAGGCACAGGAGAGCTCACGACAAGACCTGGAAGTGTGAAGAGAAGAGAGGCTCTAAAGAGCACAGAAAAGGCAAAGGGTCCACTGGTCACCGACGCGAGTGGAGCCCAGATGATTCCAACGATGCCTCTGCACCACCAAACCTTAGTGATGGTAAAAAAAAAAAAAAAAAACCCCCACAGAATTTCCTTTATATTTTCACACCAGAAAATCTAACATTTGCATCTGGTCTTGTGATGTGGTCAGAGTTAGAACTTCTGTATTTGTTCAGTTTCCAGAAAAATGAAGAAGCAGGAGAAACACAAGAGAAAGAAGATGTACGATTCCACGCTGACAGTCGAGGGTACCGCTTCACCCATTTGTTCATACTAGAACACTGAAAGAACCTAAAATCATCTGTGTAAATCCACTCATTCATGTTTGGTTACAGAAATGTTGGACTCCTCAACGTTTAAGAGATTCTCAGCCGCGTTAGACAATATTCTGGAGAACCTGGAAGACGTGGACCTCAGCGCTACAGGTGAACCTCAGGCCTCTCATCAGTAGGTGACGTTCATTGAACCACATAGGTGAACAGTGTGTGTGTGTGTGTGTGTGTGTGTGTGTGTGCGGGGGCTAAATGCAGATGAAGATGAGATCCCCCAAGAGCTCTTACTGGGAAAGCACCAGCTGCACGAACTGTGTGGTTATTCTGCCAAGATGAAGACCATGGGTATCTTTCACAAGGTAAACCAGTCTCTCGGCATTGTTCATAGTCCGTGAGCCCCAGTTAACTGCAACATCATGCACCATCTTTAAACCCACAGTTTTCATCCTCCAAACTGGTCAAAATTCTGAATATCCTGGAAAGGAACATTCAGGACAGCGTCAAACTCTCCACGTTATTGAACAGCGTAAGTTGATGTTCTGGTTTTTCCTTTCCAGCTTTTCTCTGTCTCTCTATTTTCTTAGCTGTTGTTTTTGACGTTGCCAGGGTAACGATTCGATGGAGGAGGAGCGGCTGTGGCGCGACCTCATCATCGAACGGGTGACAAAGTCCGCTGACGCCTGTCAGGTCGCACTCAATATCATGACATCACCACACATGCCCAAAGCTGTTTACATCGAAGATGTGATCGAGAGGGTGTTGCAGTACACCAAGTTCCACCTGCAGAACACTCTGTATCCCCAGTACGACCCTGCCTACAGAGTGGATCCGCATGGAGGTTTGGCCACTTGTCTCTATTATTTGAATTAGAATATTATTTTAGTAAAATATTATTGATAGAAGTGGCTTTGGATGCCATGGCAACAGACAGCTCTTTTATTAATCAATAAAATACCAATTCAGTATAATCTGTAATTTGAGTTTATGAATTCCACTCCTTTTGTCTTCATCCCAAAGGTGGAACACACACTTCTAAGTCCAAGAAATCAAAGAATTCTACCCACAAGCAGAAGGTGGTGGTTGTGCTCTATGAAAAACTTTGTGATATTGTCGGCAGCATATCAGAACTTCTGGAAATCCAGCTGCTGACTGACACCACCATCCTCCAGGTTCCCTCTTTAGGATTTATTTTCAAATCCATGACCCCCGTTATTGTTTAAATGTCAAACAACTCTCTTCTCTCTGATGTGTAGGTGTCCACTTTGGGTATAACACCATTTTTTGTGGAGAACGTCTGTGAGTTGCAGTTGTGTGCTATCACCCTAGTTACAGCAGTAAGTTCTGCCTTTCCGGCTTCAGGTTTTGCGATTGTAATGAAAAGATCTGCTGCACTGTTGTAACTCTGGTCCTGTACTTTCAGGTGTTCTCTCGTTATGAGAAGCACCGGCAGCTCATTCTTGAAGAGATCTTCAACTCTCTAGCGAGATTGCCCACCAGTAAACGCAACCTGAGGAATTTTAGGTAACATCTTTATCCTATCTTCTACGCTAACCAGAAAACACATGACAATACTTATATACATTATTTCTTCTCTCAGGCTAAACAGCAGCGATTCGGATGGAGAGCCGCTGTACATCCAGATGGTCACTGCTCTTGTGTTTCAGCTCATCCAGTGTGTGGTGCAGTCTCCCTCGGAGAGGGACGCAGACGACGACCATAACAAAAAGGTAAACATCCGATTTCACATTTCAACAGTAATTCTCTGATAAGGGGTGCTGTTTTGGTGGTGTTTTACACTTGGGGTTTCTCTAGGTGGATAAAGATGCCTTCATCATAAACTCTTATGAAACTGCTATGAGGACAGCTCAGAACTTCCTCTCTGTCTTCCTCAAGAAGTAAGGCGTGATTCTGCTTCTGATTAGCCAGAAAGCACCATATTTGCTAGCGTTCTAACTGTGTGTTGCATATTTGAGGTGTGGCAGTAAGCAGGGAGAGGAGGACTACAGACCTCTGTTTGAGAACTTTGTCCATGACCTGCTGTCAACAGTCAACAGGCCTGAGTGGCCTGCAGCCGAACTGCTGCTCAGTTTACTTGGCAGGCTGCTGGTGAGTAGTATCATTCGCATCAAATCACCACGCTACACCTGTCACCTGCAGCTCATGCTCCTTCTGTGACGTCTGCGTGCTTCAGGTGCACCAGTTCAGCAACAAACAGACAGAAATGGCGCTCAGGGTGGCGTCGCTGGACTACCTCGGCACCGTCGCTTCTCGCCTGCGAAAAGACGCCGTCACGATCAACGTGGACCAAAAGTCGATTGACCGCATCCTCAGAGGGGTAGAGACTTTTGCCCTTGACGATACCTGCTCTCCTCAACACTGCTTCTTTAGGGCTGCTTTTATTCCACTCTCTCTGATGAATTGGTTTTGAGATTCTCCTCCTTCGTCACCCCTCCCAGATTCCTGGTGATGATGAAGTCCAGCAGCTTCAGAAGGCTTTGTTAGACTACCTAGATGAGCACAATGAGAGCGATTCTTCTCGAATGGTTTGTTTGTGTAGTTTTGCTTTTTTAATGTACCCAGAAATATACAACATTATATAACCGGTTTCTGGGTGCTCAGAGTCTTGGCATGTTTTTTTTCTTCGTCTCCTTCAGTTTGCCAAGAAGTTTTACATCGCCCAGTGGTTCAGGGACACCACCAGTGAAGCAGAGAAGGCCATCAAGTCTCAGAATGAGATCGATGAAGATTTGAAAAGCAGGCATTATTTCAAAAGCGACTCCACCGCGGAAATTATGCAGAGGGCTGAAACGCGCAAGAAATTCCTGCGGAAGGCCATGAAGGTCTCATCAGCACGTCCGCACTCCCAGGGGTAAATACTCGCTTGCTGTGGGGACTTGGTGCTGAGTTGTTCTGCTGTTACTTACCTTTATTTGATTTCTGCAGCTCAAACTCAGAGACTGTAGACTATGAGGACTCCTGTCTGATTGTCAGATATCTGGCCTCAATGAGGCCGTTTGCACAGAGCTTCGATATTTATTTATCACAGGTAGGAAGATTTAGTTTTAACGAAATGTGATGGAATACATTGTGTCAGCATGAAGGTTTTTTCCCGTTTGCTCCTGGGTAGATTCTGAGAGTGCTGGGTGAAAGTGCCATCGCTGTCAGAACCAAAGCCATGAAGTGTCTGTCTGAAGTCGTCGCTGTGGATCCCAGCATCCTGGCAAGGGTAAATTCACCGACTTCACTCGACAAAACAGGTCGATCAGCTCCATCAGCAGTCACGCTCTCCACTGTGCTCAGGTGGATATGCAGCGTGGGGTTCACGGTCGCCTCATGGACAATTCAACCAGTGTGCGAGAAGCAGCGGTGGAGCTCGTGGGCCGTTTTGTTCTCAGCAGGCCAGAGCTCATTGAGCAGTATTATGACATGCTCATTGAAAGGATACTGGTAATTTTTTACAGCTCCTTCATTACTTTATTAATTTTTCTGTCATATATTAGTGCAACTATTTCTTTTTTAAGTATTGTTGGGTTTGTAATATTTAGTTTGCAAGTCCTTTTGACCTACAATCTTTCTTCATGCAGGACACGGGTATTAGTGTGAGGAAGAGGGTCATAAAGATCTTGAGGGATATTTGCCTGGAACAGCCGGGCTTTCGCAAGATCACCGAAATGTGTGTCAAAATGATCCGGAGGGTCAACGACGAAGAGGGAATCAAGGTCTGAATTTACTCCTCTGCTTTCATCTGTTTTTGTGGTTTGATAAATATTTCAAGCATGAAGTGCAACTTATTGCAGAAACTGGTGAACGAGACGTTCCAGAAACTGTGGTTTACCCCGACCCCCAGCCAGGACAGAGAGGCCATGACCCGCAAGATACTGAATATCACAGACGTGGTACAAACTCCATCCAATCATGATGAATGAGGAAGATCTTGCGGTTTGTTTACAGTTCAAGTCTTATCGTGATGTAATTTCCTCCCAGGTGTTGGCATGTAAAGATTCAGGCTACGACTGGTTTGAGCAGCTCCTGCAGAATGTGAGTTTTTTTACTTTTGTGACATTTAATTGCAGTTCCCCCCCCCCCATGTGCATGCTTCTGTGTGTTTATTCTGTTGAGCATCTCTAACCTCAGTTTAAAAACTGTTCAGCTGCTAAAGTCGGAAGAGCAGGCTTCCTACAAACCGGCAAAGAAGGCCTGTGTTCAGCTGGTGGACAATCTGATGGAGCACATACTGAAATATGAGGACACTCTCGCAGGTAACAAATAAAAGTAAAATTCAGCTTCTGTTTTTTTTTATCTTCTGGGAATTACTTTGCGATATCAAGTGTCCATGTTCTCGTGCTTGAATTTCAGATTGTGAGGAAAAAGGATTCAATTCTGACCGTCTGGTTTCATGCATCACTACGCTCCACCTGTTCAGCAAGATTAGAGCGCAGTTAATGGTCAAACACGCCATGACCATGCAACCCTACTTGACCACCAAGTGCAATGTGAGTGCTCAGGTTTTTGCTCGGGATTATGTTGCCGCTGTGTTCACTAGAAAATATTTGCTTAGCTGGAAATGGTCAGAAAATTTAAATGCTGTGTCTTGGCGCCATCTAGTGGCGGTTATACGAAACATCATTGTATCTATTCATGCAATGTTTTGCAATGGTCTTCACTTGATTTTACACTCTTTTTTTTTAATTGTTTGATTGTATTTTTTAATTTGTTTATGCTTTGTGGGTGTGTTTTTAGACTCAGAATGACTTCATGGTGATATGTAATGTAGCAAAGATCCTGGAACTGGTCGTGCCTCTGATGGAGCAACCGAGTGAGACTTTTCTCACCACCATAGAAGAAGACCTGATGAAACTGATTATAAAATACGGCATGACGGTCAGTCACATTCACAGCTATCTCTCAGAAGAAGTGGTTACATGTAAATAGATCTGAACTAAAAAAATATTTTAATTTGTTTTCCCCAGGTTGTTCAACACAGTGTAAGCTGTCTAGGTGCAATTATCAACAAAGTCACACACAACTATAAGTTTGTCTGGGCTTGTTTCAATCGTTACTATGGTAAGACTTAACTTCAGTTTTGTAAACTGTTATAAACTTTCAAGTGCAATTCTAAGGGGAATTTCCATATTTAAAGGGGCTCTGGCCAAGTTGAAGACCCAGCACCAAGAGGACCCCAGCAGCCCCACTCTAGCTAGTAACAAACCTACATTGCTGCGCTCACTGTTTACTGTGGGGGCTCTGTGTCGACACTTTGATTTTGACCAGGAAGAGTTCAAGGGTGCCAACAAGGTAAAGCCAGTTACATATTTGAATTAGATCTGCTATAGAATCCATCATGACTCACTTGATAATTTACCACGTGTTTCTCAGATTGTTATCAAAGACAAAGTGTTAGAACTCCTGCTGTACTTCACCACTCATGAGGATGAGGAGGTGCAGCTCAAGGCTATTATTGGTTTAGGTAAGTTGCCTGTCATCTTGTGGTCTTGGGGTAAGCTCCTTAAATAATTTGCAATACTGTGTTTCTTTTCCCAAGGTTTTCAGTTCATTATGCACCCAGAGCTGATGTTCGTACAGGATGTGAAGGTTCTCTATAACAGTATCCTGTCAGATGAGAACAGTTCAGTCAGCCTGAAGATCCAGGTGCTGAAAAACCTGCAGACGTACCTGCAGGAGGAGGACTCTCGAATGCAGGAGGCTGACAGGGAATGTGAGGCCTCGCTGAATTTAATCAACAATGTCAATGTGATTAATGTAAGGCATTTTTTATTCTGATCATTCTTTTTGTTGTTGGTGGTGTTTTTTGGGTTTTTTTAGGGAAAAATAAATCCAAGCAGGAGGATCTAAAAGAAATGGGGGACATCTCATCAGGCATGAGTAGCTCCATAATGCAGATTTACTTAAAGCAGGTTCTGGAGTCCTTCTTCCATGCTCAGTCTACTGTACGACACTTTGCCTTGAGTGTCATTACACTGACTCTGAGTCAGGGCCTCATCCATCCTGTTCAGGTATGCTCACACCTTCTAATCTAACACTACAAGCATGGGTTTTGTCCCCATTCATAATGTATTTGCAGAGCCGAACCATAACATGTTCTGTTTTGTTAGTGTGTGCCCTACTTGATTGCCATGGGAACAGACCCTGAGCCAACCATGAAGAACAAAGCCGATCAACAGCTGGTGGAGATCGACAAGAAATATTCAGGCTTCATTCATGTAAGTGACTGTTTATTTCAAAATGTGTTTAAATACTGTACTTAAACTTAAATCCTCTTTTAAATTCAGTAAAGAAAATCCCAATTTTTGCGTACAGTATATGCATGGTCACACATTTTTCTTGCAGATGAAGGCTGTGGCGGGGTTAAAGATGTCTTACCAGGTGCAACAGGCAATCCAGGGATCCAAAGGCAAAATAGTTCGGGGCTTTCGCCACGAAGACTCAGATTCTGCTCTTTGCTCCCATCTTTACACCATGGTCCGTGGGAACCGGCAGCACAGACGCGCCTTCCTCATTTCCTTGCTCAATCTATTCGACGACAGCTCTGTAAGTCTGCCTCTCTGCTTCCTTTTCATTTGCTGTTAAGACAGATTTTAACCAGGTTTACTCATTGTTTCCTGTAGAAAACAGAGGTGCACATGCTGTTGTTTGTAGCAGACAGCTTGGCCTGTTTCCCCTATCAGACCCAGGACGAGCCTCTTTTCATCATGCACCATATAGATATCACACTGTCTGTCTCTGGTAGCAACCTGCTTCAGTCTTTTAAGGAGGTGGGCTTTTTTGTCATTTTCTTCTTTTATTTTATTTTATTTTTTTCATGACCAATTACATCTGTATTTATTTTTTCTATGTTCAGTCTTTACAAAAAGGACCTGTGCAGCAGGAAAAGAAGACAAACACCAAAAAGAAGAAGAAGAAGAAGAAGAAGAAGAAGCATCAGCCACAGTGGAAGAAACTCAGCTCAGATGAAGATGATGATGATGACGATAGCAGTAGCTCGTCAAGCAGCAGTGAGGAGGATGTTGTCATTAAAAGACACAAGAAAGCTGCACATTCCGACTCTGATTCTGACATAGAAGATGAGGATGAACTGATGGATCGTCTTCCTGAAAACCCCAAACCTCTGCTGGATTTTGCCGGTGCTTCACAGGGAATTCTACTGCTGCTGGTGTTGAAACAACACCTCAAGAACCTTTATGGCTTCTCAGACAGGTATTCCACATTGAAACACTTCCACAGAAATAAATCTGTTTTTACACCTTCGTGTATTTATTGTTCGTTTGATTTGTGTTTCAGCAAAATACAGAAATATTCACCCACTGAATCTGCCAAAGTGTACGATAAGAATGTGAACAGGAAGTCAAAAGTGCACTTCAATCCTCGCCAGACACTGGAGTACCTAAAGAGCGATGCAGCTAACATGGAGATCAGCTTCCAGACAAAGAGGAATATTGTCAAACAGTATTTGGATGTAAGTATTTAGTATCCGTCACTATAGTATCGTCAGTTGAGAGGTTGGTGGAAATGTAAACACTTTTGTAGCCAAAAGTGTTTTGTTTTTTTTGTTTTTTTGGCTAGCTGTTTACATTATCCATGCCCGCCGGTGATTTGTTTTAGTTGTAAAGTGAAGGAGCACTTCATTCTCCAAACTGTTCTGGTGATCTAACCGCTGTTGTCTCTCAGCTCAAGGTACTGATGGAGCATCTTGACCACGATGAGGAAGATGAGGAGGGTGAGGCAAGTGCCAGTGCCAGAAACAAAGCCATTAATTCACTGCTGAAGGGCTCGAAACCCTTAAACCACAATCACAATCATCACACTGTGGAGACAGAGGAGGAGGACAGTGCAGATGAAGATGACCCTGTGGTAAGACTTTGATTCGCTATCAGTGCTGCTGACATGTGCTGACAAGATCTGTTTGATTCTTATTTTATTTGACACTCTTCTGCTGCAGAAACCCAGAAAGAACAGAGACTCTGTGGAGGATTCCGGTCACTTAAATGCAGTTGTGGAGGCCATGGACGTTGTTGCCATCTGCTGTCCAAAGTACAAAGACAGACCGCAGATCGCCAGGGTCATCGAGAAGACCAAACACGGCTACAGCATACACTGGATGACTGGATCTTACTCTGGGCCCTGGGCTGTGGCAAAAAAGCGGGATGGTCGCAAAAAGGTTCCTTGGGTTGACACTATTAAGGAATCAGACATTATTTACAAGAAAATATCATTAACAAGTGGACAAAAGCTAACGAACAGAGTGGCACAGACATTACGAGCACTATACGCTGCCAAGGAGAGAAAACTGAGCTAATCAGCTGCTATAATCATTAGATCCCAAATTGAGGCGGATCCAAACATGCTTAGTGTGAAGGAAATGTATTGAGAACACTGGTCTGTTTGATTATACAGGAAAAATCCAAGAAGGAAATGTTTGAGAAAAACATTGTGTGGGAGTTCCTTCGCTGTTGTGCAGCAGCTTTGTTGTTTGATTTTTACTCCCACTGTACTATAGTTTAACTAAAACCCATGTTTATATCTGAACATAGATATGTAAAAAGAAACTGAATGTTGGAAATACATGTATTGATGATGTTCTTAATAAAGTGGTTTTGGAGTTTAATCTAGCATCAGATGGATTTATTCCTGAACTGAGCTCAAGCAACTTTTGGCTTTTATTTTGTTCGTTTACCCACACTGTGTAATGAGGTATCTTTGATATAATTTATTTATGTTGATAACAGTGCAGTATCTGTGCCTATATGCAGGGGAAGTTATGTTTTTAATATAGATTTTGATGTTACAAAACATAGACCAAGAAAAAAAAGTTGATCTACTGGTGGAGCAAATACTGCAATAAAGTTTTCTTATGTCTTTGTTATTTGTTTGTGTGTTTTTAAATCTTCCTCGTACAATAATGACATGTTTTATACAGTCTCTTACATAAAGTATCTGTCAGTGTTTGCTTAATAGGGTATAAACATAATTTTGGAATAGTAAACTTTTCACCACAATCTCTCTTTATGCTCCCCAGGTCTTGAGCTGTACTTTGCCAGAAATCAAATTTATATTTTATTGGAGAATTTAAAACAAAACAAAAAAAACTTATTAACTGGACATACTCACTGATTTTTTAAAAAATTATTATTCTTTTTTTTTCGGCAGAGGAATATTTCGCATGTACATACATTGACCAGCAGGTGGCAGTATAACAATTCTTCTCCCCCGTCACTCGAAGAAACAACGACGAAGACGATAGCCGGAAGTAAACCTTTCACCTCAGCCGCTGTGCACGAGGTTGGCGGGCTGCTTAGTTTGTGTTTCACCTAGTTTTGTTTGTGTAATATAACCCAGTGAAGAAAACGTTTCAGCAAAACTTGGAATTACACAAAACCTTTTCTGTAAGGTAAGCCATTGTTGTTGTATTTTTTTTTTAAACGTTACCCTTCCTTGGCTAAATGGCAGCCTACATGCTAAATTATTTTTGTACTAGCATTCATTTACTTACTGACAGTGTTCAACTTATACTGTGAGCTTCGGGCGGGTGGCAGTATTTTGATCAAATGACATCACATCACCCCGTAATTTAAACAGCCTTTAAACTTAGGTCTATGGTTTGGAGCCCGATTTTTCACTGAAATAAGACCTACTAGGTAGTTGTACCCAAAGTCCAAGCTGTGCGTAATGTTGGGCGCCACAGGCAGTCCAAAATATTCCAGTAGCTAACCTAGCATAACCAGCTAACCCAAGAGGGGTCTCCATTGGAAACAAGTTTTCATCCGACAAAACTATCTGAGAGATGTCTAGATGCTTGCTTTTTAACGCAAACAATTCACTTTCTCCCAGGATTTAATGTTCGAGATGTTATATGTGTTGATATTTGATTATTCACCAAATGTAGGGCTTTTTTATGCAATTAATTCATAGGTAATTAATTCGAGGTAGCCCAGCCATGCCATCCAGCGCAGGACCCAACAGCCCCGGTGCTGCGCTCGCTGAAGCGCTGGAAAACTCTGTCCGGCTGATTGATCGACACTTGCAGGATGATCGCTGCTTTCCTGACCTGTCAGAGCTGCTCAGCGTCCCTTCTCATAGTAAGCCTTGATTAATTTGATTAGAAGACAGTCTGCTGCAGTTACAGCAACTAAACTCTGAAGTACTTGCTAATAGACTAGATGCCTATTACCGGTAATTAAAAAGATTTGGATGAAACAAGCTTGTTGAAGAAGTTACAACACAAAATATTCATTTACAGAAAGTATGTGCCTTTTCTCTATTTTGTCAGATCCACTTTAGCATGTAGTAAATAATTTTGTTGATAGATATGCCATCCCTGTCTGGAGTGTCGGACATGGACTACCCTCTCCAAGGACCTGGTTTGCTCAGTGTGCCAAATCTCCCAGAGCTCAATGCAGTCCGCCGAGTCCCTCTGCCACCTGAGCTGGTGGAGCAATTCAGCCGTATCCTTTCAGTCATTTCTGATGATGCTGCTAAAATGCTTGCAGATGAACCCAGAGGTTTCCTTCAGACATTAAGTTTTTAATTCCGTTCCCTAATCATAATGCTTTGCAGATATGCAATGTAACTGCATGATGGGAGTTTTCCCAGAGATCTGCCGAGCCTGGCTCACGATTGACAATGATATTTTCATGTGGAATTATGAAGATGGGTAAGGACATTAATTTCATTAGTATGTGTAATGCCATTTAATTTCTGCAAACTCACTTTAATAATTAAACTGGAGTAACATAGGTTATTTTATATTTATTTGCAGAGGAGATGTGGCCTATTTTGATGGCCTTATTGAAACCATTCTGGCTGTAGGTCTTGTAAAACCCAAACAAGGTATTTGCACTTACACGTGAAATCATTTAAGTTTTTGTTTTCCCACTCTTTTCTCCATTATATTCATAGACTTTTTTTTTTCACAGGGATTTTGCAACCACACATTCACTACCTCTTAGTACTAGCAACTTCTGTGGATGTAGTGATTCTTGGCCTGAGCTTCCCCAAAGGCCAAGCTGGTGAGTTCTGCTCCCATCTCTCGAGGTGCCTTTTTGCCCTATAACAAGTGACTGGTACATCTTTAGTCCAAGAGCGGTTTACTAGAATTTACAAGGGTTCTGTCATTAAAATGTGTTAAAGAAGTACAGCGACTTTTACCATATATGGGTCATGCCTGTGTCTTTCACTTTTGTTGCAGGTTTGAATGACAGCATGTCTGGTGGGATGCAGCTGTTGCCAGACCCGCTTTTCTCAATCCCGACAGACAACACCTACATCCTCTCCATCACATCCACAGACCTAGGGCGTATTTTTATGGCAGGAAAGGATGGCTGCCTCTATGAGATAGCTTACCAAGCTGAGGCGGGGTGGTTGAGTCAACGCTGCAGAAAAATCAACCACTCTAAAAGTTCACTGTCCTTCCTTATCCCCTCTGTTCTCCAGTTCTCCTTTTCCGAAGATGGTAAGTTGCTGGTTATCTTCCTTTTGTAACACAAAACACATCTGTGTATTCAGACTTTGATGTCCTTTTGTCTCACAGATCCTATTGTGCAGATTGCTATTGACAACACCAGAAACACACTATTTACGCGCTCTGAAAAAGGTGTTCTGCAGGTAAAGTGTCCAGTTATTCAGTACTGTATGTTAGTTTTGAACAGCTGAGAAATGTAAATATTTGATTACACCGATACTAAAGTAATCAGCAGTCGAAAATCTTTTTGGGGGTGTGTTAGGTGTACGACCTGGGTGCTGATGGTCAAGGAATGAGTCGTGTGGCAACCATGACACAGAATTCCATTGTTGCAGCTGCCGGAAACATAGCCAGGTGTGTGAATGGGTTTGTTCAACTTTCTCCTCTCTTTCCTGAAGCATATATCTCATTCCGTCGTCCCCCTTTTCCTGCAGGACAATTGACCGATCTGTCTTCAGACCCATTGTCCACATCTCTGTGATTGACCGATCTGAGTCCTCAGACTGTCATCTCCTTGCTGTCACTCATGCAGGTTTGACTTTGGACTGGAAAAACCAACCATGTAGCACATATGTAGGTTAATATGAAGTGTTTCTTCTCTGTAGGCGTGCGGCTTTATTTCAGCACCACCCCATTTGCCCCTCCACACCAGAAATACATGGCAGCTCGACCGAGCTTGCTGGCTTTGGTGCACGTTCGCCTGCCACCTGGTTTTTCTGCCTCATCTACTCTGCAGAAACCTGCAAAGGTTCATAAGGCACTACACAGCAAAGGTAAAATCATTCGGTGCTACATTTAGTTAACCTGTTCGTAAACTGTTGAAAATAATCCAGCTCTGCTTTTTGAAATTATTTATCTCATAGGGGTTCTTTTGATGGCTGCATCTGAAACAGAAGACAGTGACATTCTGTGGTGTATCAACCATGACTCCTTCCCCTTCAAGAAACCTTTAATGGAGACTCAGGTTGGTATTGATGAAATGGGACCTATTTCCATCACGAGCTCCTGATGCTGGATACATGTTTCCTCTGTTTTGTTACAGATGATGTCAAATGTAGATGGACATTCTTGGGCCCTCTGTGCTGTTAATGATGAGAGGCCAGCAAAGATCTTTACTCCCCTGAACAAAGAGCTGATTCCCATTACTGATTCACCAGTGGTGGTCCAGCAGCACAATATCCCTCCGCAGAAATTTGTCCTTCTCTCAGCAAAGGTAAATATTGCTATTTCCAGTTTGCCTTGACCAATTATGATGATATTTAAGTATATGCTGCTTGCTGTCCTGTAGGGGAGTCATATCTTTCAAAAATTTCGGCCAGTAGACCAACTCCGTCACTTATTTGTGAGCTGTGCTGGAGGTGAAAGTGAAGAGATTGAACGGTTCTTCAAGCTGCACAGGGTATTTTTGTTATTCATTCCTTTTACCTTTCATGCGGTTTATCTTTATGACACTTATATCATATAAACTGTAAAACTACTTTGTTAAGGAGGAGCAGGCTTGTGCTACGACCCTGATCCTGGCATGTTCCAATGCTGCTTGTGACAGAGAGGTTTCACAGTGGGCCACCAGATCCTTCTTCAGGTAACCGATTACACTTCAAAGGCCCAGTGCAAGTAACACATGTAACAGAAATGATCTGCTTCTCTGAACCAACCAAGTTCTCTCCTGCTTTTGTTCAGATATGGAGGTGAAGCTCAGATGAGGTTTCCTGCAGCCATGACATCTCCCGGAACCGTCGGACCCATTATGAGCTCTCCTGCACCAGGTAGATGAATTAGAGTCTCTCACTTAAAGCACTCATAACATCCTACCTTGTAATAGTCTCTTGAAGTTGTTTCCATCCCTTCCGCCGTAGGTGTCATGCCCCCAGCTTTGGCCACACCTTTTGCACCAATGGCCCATTCTGGGCCTGGCTCCATTGCTCCGATCACACCTATGGCGGCCGGCCCCGAGGTTATTTTCTCAGGGAAACACAATGGCATTTGCATCTACTTTGCTCGCATTCTTGGGTAAATTGATACACTTAATAAGAGTCTAAACATATTTTTTAAGTAATTGCATCCACAATAGACATTTTCTACCTCCCTTTAACAGAAACATTTGGGATGGCAGTCTTGCTGTTGAGCAGAATATAAGCAAGGGAAATCAGACCATCAGTATTGTATGTATCTTACTTGAACAAGGTCCCATGTTTTCTCAGATTAGTTTTTAACTGATTTTTGCTGTCTCCAAAGTTGGAAAGCAGCGTTGGGTTGTATGAGCTGGAATCAGTGATCCTGGAACTCGGTGGTTTACGAGAGTTTCTTGACAAAAACTCTCAGATCAGTCCATCATCTCTCGGTGCTGCAAGGTATGGTCTTGTTGATGAATTATCGATTAAGTACTTTAATTTAATGTTATGCTGTCGCTGTCATATTTACCAAAATGGAAGAGCCGAACATGAAAAGCTGCGAATGGCTCCGATTTCCTGTCTCATTTGAATAACATCTGTATGTTCCCTTTTAGTTTCAGCTCCCCTGCCAACTTGCAGCAAAGGCTGCTGGGATTTATGCGTCCTGATGGTGCCAACTCTCAGCAGGTCCAGCAGGAGCTCCAGAGGAAATATCACAGTGAGTCAAGAGCATAGGTGTTCCTACAGTGAAGCAACAAAAACATTGATAATACAAAACATGACATGAGTTGAAACAGTCATTTATGTTGGCTTTAACACACTAATATATTTATTCTCTTGTGTTTCCAGCCAAAGCTCAGGTCTACGAGAAGGTGTCCCTACAGGGAATCCAGCAGTTGGTGCATCGCTCCTACCAAACGTTGTCTCTTTGGAGGCTTCTCTGTGAACATCAGTTTAGCCTCATCATGTCCGAGCTGCCAAAGGTACGATGTCACTGGTGTTTGTGGCCAACACATCTGACCCCTCTGATTGTGTGTTGTTTTTTTTCCTGTCATTGCAGGAGTTTCAGGAGCAGATGAAAGTAGTTGGCTTTAAGGATGTGGTGATCCGAGGCAAGGAGCTGTCTGGAGCACTTATCACAGCCCTGATGAATGTCTACATCAAAGATAACGCCTCTGTGGATGCCATCAGCAATCACATGCGGGACATCTGTCCCCTTCTGTACAGCAGCGATGACAGCATTTGCTCAAAGGTACATGCAAACATATGCTGTTTGGATTTTGTTTTTAATTAACTCACACAAAACATGTTGATATTTTTGACAGTCTAGAAGCTGTAGTCTGCTTATTTGACTGATGGTTTTGGTTCTTCATCATTCAGCTGTATGGCTTATCAAGATTGTCCAACAGAATAGACACATGGGCATTGACCCAAATTAACAGAATACCGACTGAGAGTGCAGTTTGCTTAAGTCTGCAAAAACCTGCATTGGCTAAAGATCCAGAACTGACTGCAGCATTCAACACCAAAGGAAGTCAACCAGCCCTGAGATAGTTGAGGGATGCTGTCAGCAGCTAGATCCACCTCAGCACCTTGCTGGGTCACCTGGGTGAAGGGGTCTGCTATTGAAAGGCCAGAAACACCTGGGGTTACAACACTGACAATGTGTCTAGTTTGCACCAGATGTTTTATCTTTAACCAGATTATTTACAGGCAGTAACACAGACTATTATGTTTTATAACGCTGTCTCCCATTTAGGCTAATGAGTTGCTGCAGAGCTCAAAGCAGATTCAGAATAAAGTAGATAAAGAGAGGACACTGAGAGAGTCTCTCCAGCTCTATCAGCAGATCAGCCAACACACCGACCTGCCACTGGTTTGCTTTCAGTACAGACAAGGTAAGGAGACAATCTGTTCTTGTGTATTGTTTGTTTCGATTGTTGTGATTTCACACTTTAATACTTATGTTTTTAGTGCGGTTCTATGAGGGAGTTCTTGAGTTGTGCCTTACCGCGGCTGATAAGAAGGATCCACAGAGACTCGGACCTCACTTTTACAAAAATGGAGAGCCTGAAGATGACAGAGTTGGGCAGCAGGCTTTCCAGGAACGGTAACACTGTTGTGTTTGCCTCATCCTTATGTTTTTAAGACCAATATTGGCTATATTTTTAACATTTCTCTTGTTTGTTCCAGACTTTTGTGTTACAAATGCATCACAGACACAATGCAGGAGCTGGTGAACCAGAGCAAGGCTGCCCCTCAGTCCCCCAGTGTCCCTAAACAGCCGGGGCCTCCTGTGATGACATCTGACCCTAACATGCTCAGTAATGAGGAAGCTGCAGCTCACGTGAGTAGGAAAGATCGGCGCCTCTTTTCTTACAGTAGCAGCATCTAGAGTCTGAGTTAACAGAAAATTTGTTTGCTTGTAGTTTGAACAGACGCTCAGTCTCGCCCAGAGGTCTCAAGACGAGCTCTTCCACATCGCCATGTACAACTGGCTGATTCAGGCTGATCTGACCGACAAGCTGCTAGAGGTAGCGTGTCTTCTTTTGTACTTTTCATGTACTGTTTACATCCATGTCCATAAATACCAAGTGTAATAATTCAGTAGAATAGATCACTAAAATGGCCCCTGTTGTCCAGGTGAACTCTCCATACCTAGAGGAACATCTGATGCACATGATCAAGCAGGATCAGAGCAAGGTGCACAACATGGACCTGCTGTGGCGGTACTATGAGAAGAACCGCAGCTTTGGCAAAGCAGCTCACGTGCTGGCTCGTCTTGCTGACATGCAGAGGTTGGATGGATTCTTTTTAAAAAGCGTTTGTTTATTGTTAGTCACGTATTCACACAATATTAGTTGTTTTTTTGTGGTAAATGTTTTGTCATTTTCTGGTCTGATCATGCAGCACTGAGATCTCACTGAAGCAGCGTTTGGAATACATCGCTCGAGCCATTCTGTCTGCAAAGAGTTCCTCCAGCATCTCGGCTCAAGCGTCTGATGGAGAGTTCCTCCACGAGCTAGAAGAAAAGATGGACGTATGTGCAGTTATAGCAAAGAAAGAAAGTAAATCATGACTACATGCTGTGACTGCTCATAGATTTTTTATTTTTTTTTTCCTAGCTGGTGCGCATCCAAGTACAGATACAGGAGACCCTGATCAGACAATACTCCCATCATTCCTCAGTGAAAAATGCCATCTCTCAGTTGGACTCTGAACTCATGGACATCACCAAGGTAACAAAAACAGGACATAGAATGGCAACAGTAATGGCATTTAACACTGCTTTACATTTTGATAGAAGAAGTAACTTTATCCCAGAGGTGTGATGTGTTGGGGATGATAATGTGTGATGTAGATAAATGATAAATGCCTCCTTGCTCAGCTCTACGGGGAGTTTGCTGATCACTTCAAACTGTCTGAGTGCAAACTGGCCATCATCCACTGTGGAGGACACTCTGACCCCATTCTGGTGCAGTCGCTGTGGCAGGAAATCATGGAGAAAGGCAAGTGTCAGTAAGGAGCAGGGGAGAAATGAACCCATATACCTTTTGTATTAACTTTCACACACCACGTGCACCTGAAGTGTTATCGAATGTCTGGTCTCGTCCAGAACTTGCAGACACCATAGCCATGAGTCCAGTTGACAGAATGAGGTCCACCAGCTTGAAATTAGTGTCACTGGGAAAGATTTACGCTGGAACACCGAGATATTTCCCTCTGGGTAAGCATTCATACAGCTGTAATAATCTTCACGTTTCCACTCATTAGAATTTTCCAGTATGTTGTTTACCGTTTTGTTAACAGTAATGTAATTAGCCTTCCCTGAGGCGTTGTTTATGTCGGCGTGTCTCAGTGGTACAGATCTGCGGGGTCGCACTGCTGCACTGATTGTTCTCTTATCACAGTCAGCCTGTTTAAACCTGTCCTCTCTGCGGGGGCTGAGACTCATTTTCAGTAGATGCAAAGACTCAATTAAATCGGTCGCAGGAACATTCTTCCTCCGGCGGTGCTAACGTGTCCCACGGTTGCAGAGTTCCTCGTCAGGTTTCTGGAACAGGAAGTGTGTCGGCTGAACTGGGACGTTGGCTTCGTCACCTCCACCATGCTGGAGATTGGACTGCAGTTGCCACGTCTCCTGGAGGTTTACGACCAACTCTTCAAAACGCGGGTAGGGAGGTTTTTCAGCACAATGTCAAGTCAATTTTATTTGTATAGCGCCTGCTGTTAAAATTACAACCAGTATTTTCAGGTTTTAATTCCGATTTGATTGCTTGCTTGTAGGATCCCTGCTGGCAGAGGCTAAAGAAACCACTGCACCTGGTGGAGTGCATCCACGTGCTGCTTATAGGATACGTAGACGATCCCAGCAGAGTACCAGCCTATGATAGGTAATGATCAGTTCTTCCAGAGCTGGCCTGTAGTGGGTGCTGTGTCTGGCTTCATCTGACTCATTTCATCATCAGCAAGTAAATAAAAACCTTAATAAAAGTCTGAAAACATTTGTTTGTCCTCTTTCAGACGTCGGTTCACTAACGTGTGCCTGGACAACATCTGCGGGTACCTAGTGGAGCTTCAGTCTCTCAGTCCAAACTCGGCCCTCCAACACACCATCGGAAATTTCAAGTCGCTGCAGGCCAAACTGGAGAGACTGCACTGACGCGGCAAAGTTTCTATCCTGGTAATATGACGTGATCTCTGGTGTGGGCACCTCTGACACTGATCACTGATGGTGTGCTTACACGATGAGTCCGTTTTTCCTCCCGTCGGCCTTGATGTGTTTGTGAGACTAGAGACACATTTTAGTACTTATTTAATACTTTTGCATCAAGTCTACAAGACAGCCTTGGACAAAACAAGGCGCTGCTGGTTTGTAGTGAAAATAAAATTTGTATTTTGAAGGTTGATTTACATAATTGGAGTGGCAATAGATGACTAATTTTTAGAATACTTTCATTTCAGTATAGCAAAATCTTCCAAATAGCAGCCCATTTTGAACGCAGCCCAGCACTGAATGTTGTAATTATGTAAATAACTTTCTCTCTTCTGCCAAAGGTCATATACACTTGAGCATTCTTTTTTTGTGACATTTTTGTCTTGTCAGAGAAATGTATATGAGCATGGGTGCTTTTGACTGCAGTGTAGAATGTTTAGTTCAGTGACACGATGAGACACTTTTTATAGACAAATAAAACAGTATCGCATCATTGAATTTGGCTCAAGAATCAATCAATCCTAATTTTGCTTTCAGGAGGATTTAATAGCAGCGCGATGAAAAACTGCTGAGTGTTTTTATTATTGGACTTTATGTCAGTGATAGTTCTGTAATTATGGCACTTGGGGCTTTTCACACACACCAATGGGACACTAATTGCTCAAGTTTTTTTTTTTTCCAATTAGTTTTGCACGCTATTAGACAATAACCCTTTTCTACCTTCATTAAAATTTAAATTTTTTTTACTAAACAACTAAACATTTTAGGTAAAGCAGGGACAATTGTCAAGTGTGAAAAAATAAACAGGTTGCAAATGTCTGAATATCATCTTTATTGTTTTAGTTTGACAGCAGGACTCGGATTACCATCTGCATAATTCTACCTTTTGCACGAGCAGTAGAGCTTTTTCACCCCGTGCAGGAAGATGTAGGGGATGATGCAGGTGTAGGAGGCTGCGATGTAGCTGGCCACCTCCACCACCAGTGAGGAGGTGTGGACGCTGTTGGTGATGCGCAAGAGCAAGTGAGTCAGCCAGCACACCAGGAAGACGCTGGCCACGGCCACCACGCTCTTGGCTGCCCTCACCTGGGAGCCTGAGGCCAGAGTGGGCTTGGTTGGACCCTGACTGGGCCTTGGACATTCCCGTGGGGTTCTGGATGTGCCGCCAGGCCGTGGTTCCCCAGAGCCGTGAGCCAGCGCGCCTCCGTCTGCAGAGACGGAAGCAGGCACGCCTGTGTAGACCTGCGCTGGGAGCGTGGAATCCTTTCCCGACGTGCTGGAGCTTCTGTCGTTGTCGATCTTGGTCGGGTCAGAACTGTGGTTCTGGATGCGTCTCCGGTTCTGCAGCAGGGTGATGACGATCTGCACGCTGGCAAACACAATCCCGGCGACGGGGAAGGCGTTGGCCAGCGTGAGGTAAAAGATCTCGTAGGTCTGCATGGCCAGCTTGCTGGGAAAGACGTCCAAGCAGTCCTCGCTGCTCTCGTTCGTTGCCTCCACTTTGACAAAGAAGAAGTGCGGGATGCTGAAGACCACCGCCACCGTCCAGCTGCCGGCCAGCAGACACCCCACCAAGCACAGGTTGTCCATCTGAACCGGCGCACCGCCTCGTTTCAGGGAGCCCACCAGCTTCTGGTACCAGAAGACGCTGATGAAGAGGGTGGTGAAGATGCTGCTGGTCTCCGAGAGGTCGGCGCAAAAGCGGAATATGCCGCAGTAGGTCTCCCCCAGGAACCACCTGCCGGCGAAATCCGCCATGGTGTCGGGCAGGTCCACCAGGTAGTTGGTGATGAGGTTGGACACGGCCAGGTTGATGAAGAGGACCTCGCTGGTGCGGATGCTGCTCCTTTGTGTTGGGAAGGAGCGCGCGGCCAGCCAGTTGTTTCCCAGGATTCCTGCCAGAAACATCAGCCCTCGGATGATGGACTCAACCAGCTCCTCAATGTCCATCCTTTCAGGCTGGATGAAGGGGACGCCTCAGTGCCTGAGCTTTTATAGAGGAACAAGAAGCCCAACCCTTGACAGTTTTGTTTTCTATCTCAGGGCCTTTGTGTTTCCCCCAAGGAGGAATAGAAAAAGTCCATGGACAATTTAATACATTTTTGCTCATATTTTTGGACATTTTTGCGACTCAATTCTTAAAAATAGTGCAAACAGGAGTAATTCGGCATTTAAAAAAAAACAAAGCGTGAAGTAAAACCTAATAAATACAGTAAAAAAACAAGGCTGTAAAGGAAAATCTGTGCCTTCCATTTATGGTGGAAGGTAAAATCCAAAAGTCCATTTATTCCCAAGTGCACATTCATTATGGTTGATGTGTCTTTGTTCAAATCTGCATCCGCATTTGTGTTACTACAGAAAACTCCACTCACCCTGTGGGTTTATGTCTTCACGTAGTTTGTGGAGTAAAGCTCCACCTTTGGGGATAAACCGGAGGCGGCATCTGTGCGGTGCAGCCTGCAGGGACAGTCTGGATGCGGGAGTGCGCGCTGCTGCCGCTGACGGCTCCTCTCCGCTCGGACCGGCTTTCTTTCTCCTTTGCGCTCTCGCGTGGATGCGGGACGTTGCCCGCAAAGACACGCAGACAGACGGGCTCCCGCATGTGGTGTTTGCCGTGGTCTCCGTCGGCGACGGGACTCCGATGAGCGCGCAGAGGACGGGATGCCCGCCAGCGGCGCCGACTCGATGAAAGCCAGCTCCTTCATCCCGGTGTGCACGGCCGCCTGCCTCCTGGTCGGCTCGACCTCCCTCTTCTTCGTCTTCACGTGAGTACCACAGTTGAAAGAAAAATCCAATCCATCCACCGTGCGTCAAATAGGACGCGTCTTTCTGCACGCGCAGCACAAATTCTGAATTTGGTGATCGTGTTTTAGAAATTCCAATCTTATGAAGTTAAAACTGTTTTGGGTTTTTTTTTCTGTGCGCTTTAAGGGAAGAATTCTCTGATCGTCAGACCCGCCAGGGGCGGAGAACTGACCCGGTTGGCTCACAGTGAGGGCCGGGTGCGCCCCCAGGACACCCACAGTCCAAACTGTATCAGAGCGCCTTGTGACCCATATGTGTCATAAATGTAGCTCAGTGAGTGCTGTGTGTGTGGGGAGGTCAGGAAAGCCTGGAAAGTTTCCTGGCTGCATCCGCTGAAAGTGTTAAAAATAGTTCATTTCAGCCTGCTGGTTCTGACCTATAAAGGCAAACCTGTTGTGGGAGTTTGAACAGACTCTGATCACACACACACACACACACACACACACACACACAGAGAGAGAGAGAGAGAGTCCTGCAGAAAGTAAATATTACCTCCTATAAAACACCCTGGAATCACTGCACCAGTGGTGACCTCTGACCCCTGCAGCTATATCTGCCCTATTTTCCCTGTTTCCACTGGACTCACAAACCAGATTGTGTGTGTGGGGGGGATTAGGATCTTTTCATCAATGCCATGTGACCCCTCATTTGGGGGAAAAAAAATACTCTAACCTTTTTTTTCTCTAACCTGTCGATTCTTCATTCTGCAGCTTTAAATAACTAACATTTGAAATAAAAATAATTATTACTTTAGCTTTTATATTGTATCTAAAAGATTTTTTTTAATTTGTAGATGTTGGAAACCAACTGCATTAGCGTGCTACTTTTAATGCATTTGGACGTTCCTCAAGGCTACTTTTTAAAAATGCACCATCAAAGTGTCCAGCTTGTCTGCTGCTTAACTGCTGGAGATATTTTGGATGTAAAAACAGGCTCGTAGGCCAGGAAAAAGGTAGGAAACTCTGACGAAAGCTGCCTCTATCCTTTAAAATGAAGGAGAAAATCAATGGCTTGCTGGCAGAATGGACTGAAAGCGATCTTCTTAATTGCAATTGCAAAAAAAAAAAAAAAAAGGAGACATGATTCATCAGAGATGTGATGAAGCTGCTGGTTATGGGAGGCCCAAAGTCCTCAGCAGACGCACGGTCAGATGAACTCTGCTGCCATTACAATCCGTGTGAATGTCTGCAGCTCCATGACGGACAGGTGCTTCACATCCATCGTGTCGCTGTAAGAGGAAGCTCTTCACCACTCCGTGTCCCTAATTTTAGCTCCCAGCCCTGCAGGGATGTGATGTGTAGAGTCTCTTTTTGCGCTCGTCAGCATGTCTGCGCCACTGTTTCGCTCCAGGGTGCAGAAAACATGTAAAAATGGTTTTTTTTCCCCTCCCTCTGACTTCCAGTTCTGCTTTATTTCTGTCTGAAACAGCTTTAATCCGCCTGCACCGAGAGCCAAATTCAATCATTTTTCGAAGGTCTGCATGACCACAAACCTAAATTGCTCCCGTTTTTATGGGATGCTGCATGAGGGGATGATGAAACACGCGCGACACGCCGCGGTGACGGCGTGCAGCGTGGAGATTTGTGGTTTTTTTCACGTATGTCACCGCTGGTGTCGGATCAGACCTCTGCTTCGTCTTCTCTCTGACGAGAGGCTCCGTCGGCGGGCCCGGGGCGGCCGGCTCCACCGTGGGCTCGCCGCCGGGCGTCTGCTGTGCCACTGACCCACTGCGTGGATGAGGGCAGCGTGCAGATTGCAGAGCAGCTTACGGCCTGTGCGATTTAACGCAGCCCTGCCCGGCTGCTTTCATTAGGTGGGGCTGGCCTCCGCCGCGCTGCAGAGTGATGGACTGCCTCCAGTCCAGATGGTCCCAGAGGGACGGCGCAGCTCAGCCTGGAGACCAGGCGGCTTCCTCATGATTTGAATGGAAATGGTCACATGATCCAAGTCTTTGACGGTTTGTTTGCACTGAGCGGTTGCGGCAGTTGAAGCACGGCCGAACAGATGATGGGTCCACGTTCCAAAACACCATCTTGAAGGGGACAATGGGGCCCTTGTTGTTGTTGTTGTTGTTGTTGTTGTTATTGTTGTTGTTGTTGTTCACAGCCCCGTTTTCCTGGCCAATGATCTGTTGCACCAGGGACTTGCTGTCCTGCCCAAACTCGCCAGTCAGGAGTCAATTGGATTATTTCCTGGTATTCAGTGTATAGGTGGTGTGTGATATATGCTGAGCCTCCGGAGCAACACTCTGTTTAGATCTGGAATACACAATGACTCCGACTGGCTGGAGTGGTCTGTAATCCAGAGTTCATAATCCGGGGATTACTGGGTTTGCAGCTGGCCCAGCATCAGCAGGCATCCCTCGTGGGGGTGGGGAGACCCTTCCCCCATTGTCTAAAACCTGCCTGGAGGGGTTTGGAGCGGCGGGAAGGAGCACACCGCCGAGGAGGGCGACTTTTAATTTTGTCAGTGTTTTTTTTGTTTTGTTTTGTTTTTTAAACTTTCACAAGTTGTTAATCTGTTTCCTTGCTGACAACGTCGGGTTTGATGGGGGAGATGTCGCTTTCGCCAACCCATTTCAGCTCTGACGCTGTGATAAACTGAGCTAAACTGAAACTTAAATAGTTTTTCTCCCCCTTTAATTCAACATTCAGGTGCTGCAGCAGAAAATTCCCATGCAGCAGTGCAGTATATGTAGGCTGGGCATGCGACGTTCAATCAAACACTGTTAATGTAATCCAGTGAATCTCTGTCTCCCACTGTAACCTGATTACACGGCCCCTCCCTCTAATCTCACACAGCGGAGACGTAATCATACTCCCATTCACGATCATTTCAAACACACACACACACACACACACGCACAGAAATGATGGAAGAGACAAGCGAATGTCGAAGAATTTGATGCACACGCACACATTGTTGCAAAGAACCAGCGAGGTTGACAAAAATCACACGTTTGTTTCAAAAGTGCCATTTTCAGTGAAAAATGAGGCTCATTTCCAGACCGAAGCAACTGTCTTTAAAATATATTTCTCTCTCGAGGTCAAAGCCCAAAAGACTTTTGAACATTTAGGAAATGATATTTGAATTTAAATGAAATATCCTTTTGAAAATGTCAGATCGGTGCCAAGTGCAAAAACATGCATAATTCCTGCTTTTCTGGTGAATTATTTGACAGTGGTTTAACAATATTGGATCACCTTTAGGGAGCATTTCATTTCCTGCTGATTTCATTGATATCATTGTTTCAGCGCTAGTTTGTGTTCAGATGTTCCAACAGAACAACAGATTGTTTGAAATAAGGATTAATTACAGGCCTGATTTGGTTCACTCTTGTCGTGGGTGCTGGTGAACACCCGCTAATACATACTTACAGTATCTTTTCATGGAAACAACTCCTTTTGGGATGCTCTGCTCCCATCAGAATAATTTATTATCTCCTCACGTCTTTGCCATAGCTGTGATTTTTGTTCACCTCGACCTGTTTGGGTGGGATACGTGCTGCTGAGGTGTTTTATTCTTTATCCTTTATCGTTCTGTTTCGACATTCAGATGCCCGTGGTTGGCCGTGACCATCTGCCCCGCGGTGCCGCCATGCTGCGCCGTCCTCTTCCTTTTTGTGCTGGCCAACTTCACCATGGCGACCTTTATGGATGCTGGGGTGCTGCCAGTGGGTTAGTAATTAAAGCGGGCGCGTGTGGCGCGGCGTTATTAACGTGAGGGATTCTGAAACTCCCTTCATTGTCTTGCAGCCAACGATGATGAGGACAAGGATGACGAGTTCCGGGCGCCGCTCTACAAGAACGTGGACGTGAAGGGCGTCCAAGTGCGGATGAAGTGGTGCTCCTCGTGCCATTTCTACAGGCCGCCGCGCTGCTCCCACTGCAGCGTCTGCGATCACTGCGTGGAGGTCAGTGCACGGAGAGGGAACGCGCAGGGGAGGAAATGAGTTTGTGTGGGCAAAGTCAATAAAGGGGATTTCTGCAGAGGCAGTGATGGACAGAGTGTGATGGAGGAGGAGAGATCTCATTAATCAGGTCAATCCTTTTCTGAGATCCCTCATCTGAGCCGCCGTTTAAAGAAAGGTTCAGGCTGTGCGGAGGGAAAAAAACCCTCCTTTGCTGCTGGGAATTCTTCAAGCGTTCTTTTTCTTTTGTGTGTGTGTGTTTCAGGATTTCGACCATCACTGCCCCTGGGTCAACAACTGCATCGGGCGGCGAAACTACCGTTACTTCTTCCTCTTCCTGCTGTCACTCACCTTTCACATGATCGGCGTCTTCGCCTTCGGCCTCATATACGTCCTGAACCACGTGGACGGCTTGTGGGAGCTGCACTGCGCCGTCACGTATCCTGCATGTGTGGAAAAGAGTGTTCCTGCTGGGACCGACGGGGAACTTTTTTTTTTGTTTTTTTTACCTTAACCGTGTGTCCAGTCTGGTTGTCATCAGCATATCAGGGTTGTTTCTCATCCCAGTCTTGGGTCTTACTGGTTTCCATCTTTACTTGGTGTCCAGAGGACGCACCACCAATGAACAGGTAGCTTCCGTCAAAACATCTATCAAGATCAAAGCCTGACATGAAAGGAATATGCACGGATTTAGACTCGTTCTGTTCCCTCGGATCTCGTAGGTGACTGGGAAGTTTCAGGGGGGAGTCAACCCGTTCACGCGAGGCTGCTGCAACAACCTGGAGTACCTGGTGTGCAGTCCCATCTCTCCAAAGTAAGAGCCCCTCTTTGGGTCCATCTATTGAGGAACTTCTAGAAGTGAGCGGCTGCTTGTGGTCTGACACCAGGTACACGGCCAGGCCGCCCCGAAGGACGGCCGTCCACATCCAGCCTCCGTTTCTGAGACCTGAGGTCGACGGGCCGGTCAAGCTCAGGGACAACGGCGTACCGAGCCAGGCCCTCCAGAACAGAGTAAGACCCGCTCCTCCAAATGCGCAGTTGCAGCAGCAGTGTCACCTCAGGGGACCTCTGCTTGTTTATTTAACGCACGTCTGTCTGTTAGCGACCTTCGGCCGCAGCTGCCGAGCTGTCAGACGGAAAAGAAACGAAAACGCCACCGCCGCTGCCCCCCAAGCCCGACCACAGCCTGCTGCGAGGCCAGCTGTCTGCTGGGGATGGTACTGTGGGCCCACCTTCTGTGACGTGAACTCTGTGTGTGTGTGTGTGTGTGTGTGTGTGTGTGTGTGTGTGTGTGTGTGTGTGTGTGTGTGTGTTTACTGACTCATCCCTGCGACTCCACAAAGTTTTATTTTTGTTTCCCAGAGGTGGTTCATCACTCTAAAGCTTCCATCCCGGTGTCCATTCCCACGGTCCCGCAGCTGCGGCCCGTCCTGGAGGCCATATCAAGAGGATCCTCACCTATTCCTCCAGAGCAGGTGCTCGTTCTCACGTTTACCAGCCAGGTGTAGAAGCGTTTGCCTCTCTGATACACATTTCTCGCCTTGCCTTGCTCAGCTGGTAAAGACGTCGGAGCAGAGCGGGAAAGCGGCCGAGCTCGGCTCCGGGTCGAGGGAAAGCCCCACCAGAAGCAGCCAGCAGGGCGGCCTGCCTCTGCACACCAGCAGCATCTCTGGCTCTCTGGCGCTCAACTCGCGCTCGCTCACCCTCAAACACGGTAACCGCCACGGCAGCAAGTCCCAGCTGCCCTCCGTCCATGCTGACGCTCTGGGACCCCAGCTGGGGCTGGGATCACCTCACCACCCCATTACCTCGTCCAGCCTGCTGACCAACCACGGCAGCAGCCTCTCCTACGATAACCTCATCAAGCCTGCAGACGCTGCCCTCCTAGCTCAGAGGGGAGTTCCCCCTGTGGGCTACCACTCTCATTTCATGGCTCTGGGCGCTGATGGGATGCAGCGGGCAGCTCTGCACTCCTACAGTCCCGTGTTTATGGGCGTCGCCAGACAGTCTCCGCAGCCCCGGGACCCCTCGCCGTCTTTGCAGGGGCTCACTTCGAGGGATCCTCCCGCTTCTCTCCAAGGTTTCATCCAAAGAGAGCCCTCTCCGGCTTTTCAAGGGCTGATGGCGAGAGATCTCGCTCCCCAAACCCCGCGAGACCTCACCGCCCCAGGTCTGGTGATGCGAGACAGCTTTCGTGATCTCAGCCCACAAACCTTGACGCCCGCAAAGTCCGCCGCCGCCCGCTATGATGGCTTCTCCAAAACCATTATGGCATCCATCCATGAGAGACGGGAGATGGAGGAGAGGGAGCGGATGCTCCGCCTCCAGGCCAGGTCGCAGGCCCTCTATGGGCCAGACGTGGGAATCTACGACATCCCCACCAGGCGGAGTCTTCCCCCAGAAAACATCCGGCCCCCAGGCTCCCGTGGACCAACGCCTCCCGCCTATGGGTCCCGGGAGTTCCTGATGAGTACGGGCATCCTAGGCTATGGCCTGAGAACCTCCCCCCTCTCCAGCTCCTCCACCTCATCTCTGACACGAGCCCCCAAAACTTCCAGCTCGCCTCTGCAGAGCGGCAGCAGCAGCAGCCTGCAAACCAAGGGCCCGTCTTCCTCTCCAGCTTACTGCACCCCAGACAGACAGACTCAACCTCTTCTGTCCTCTACGTCCACCTTGCCCCGTCTCCCGTCCGGCTCCGCCACGTCCTCCATACTGTATTCCTCCTACGCCACAGCAAAGCGATCCTCACTCACATACTCCTCTGAGGGGAAGGACTCGGGCAACCCGGGAGGCCTCAAATAAAGTAACTAAAAAGATCCGATGAATAAAACCATACTGTAAATCTCTGGTGATGTGACTGAATCTATGCAGTGTTAGTCTCAGTCTTCACAGCTGCAAAATGCTTTGTAAATAAGAGGCCATTTGAGAGCCTGCTGTGTGGGTGTTTGAGAGACAACTTCACAAACACGCGAAACATTTCTGCAAAACCCGACCAAAATAATAATCTCAGGATATTGAGCGAGCTAGAGACACCCACTCAATGCAGCCGGCCATACTGGTGAATAGAGTGACAGAGTGAAGAAACTATCAGTATATATGTTTTGATATTTCTTTTTTTTTGTATATTGTTGTACTACCATAGCGATTTATTTGTCTCCTTCTGCAAAAAATACCCATTTTAATACAGTTTTGTAGTTGTTTGTATGAATAAACTCTTTTTGTAACATTTAGTTGCGGTTCTTATGTTTTTGGGGTTTTTTTTTCTATTTGCTTGGCTTTGAGGGTTCCTGCAATGAAATTGCATGCACCGGTAAAGTTGGTGAGCACCTTTTAGAGCACTAAACACGACATTTTAATTTTACTTTTGCTTATTTCTTCCAGAATCAATTGCGCGACAAAACAAAGACAGCACCCAATTACTGCAAGGAGCCGTTTTAAATTGGTAAATTGCGCCATCTGGTGGACAAGCAGAGGAAGCGTTATTGAGAAGAACAGCTTCTGTCAGTTGTGTTAAGTTAGGTTCCAGGAAAAATGAATGACAAATTTGAAATTTGCCTTTCTAGACGACTTTAAAAAGAAATATGAATGCTAATGGGGCTTTTGTTGGCCTCAGCTGTGATGGATGTCTGTGTGTGTTACTGAGCTTTTCATGTGTGCTGCTTTTGACCCTTTCTAGCAGGCAGAAGGCCAGACGTGACCACGACGGAGCTCAGAAAGCCGGTCCGATCGCAGTGGTTGGCAGGACTTGAGAAAACTGGCAGACCTCACACCAGATGGGTGAGTTCACTGGCATGTAAAAACAACTTGCACTGGTTTAGTCAGAGGCCTCCCTACATTAACAAAATAAGGCCCTTCAGTAAATGTGCCAGAGAGCAACACCCTGAAGTGTCAACGACATTGTTTAATCAACACTGAGGTTGTTTTCCCCTGTTCCACTTAACGAGATTGCTCATCATGCTAGCGGATTTACGCTGCTGTTTACATGACATGAGCTAAAATATTATGGGAGAAAGCATCATAAATGCTGCAGCTAATAAGCTGTCCGTTGTAGAAGAGCTAACTTTGCAAAGTGGGTTTTTCAGCTTGTATCTATTATATTTCTCTATTGTTTAAGCTCTCCTAAGCCCCTTATATCGCTTTTTAGGACATACAGGGATGAATGCATCCTAAAATGCTGCTGGGATTAAGCAAACGTGCAGTTATATTTGCTTCAGCCCACCGTTTGCAGCAAAACACCTTATTTCCCAAAATACTCCTGCAGATAAACTGATAAAGAGCAGGTTGTTTTCTTACAGCTGAACATTAAGATTCGGTGTTCAGTGAAACTTACTCCACACGAGGATCTATTTTTCCTGTTGTTTTGCATTTCCGCTGCCCTTCCTCCCACTCGGTGTCTCTGTTGCTGAGGGTGAAGCTGTAATGATGCTAATAACGAGGCGCCTGTGCATGGACGCTTTGCAAGCTGTTGATTTGGAGGAAAGAAAACACGTTTAAAACACATTTAACAACCACTTTTTGACTCTTTCGCTTTGCCTGCCTCTGGACCATAAGTTTATCTGTGCTGCCATGTTGATTTGCATCAAGAATCATGCGATTAACAGGAATTTAATGCAGGAAAATGATCCTTTCTGAGTGGAAGCCATTGCTGGAGTTTCTCTCCCTCCACACGTCTGACTGGGGCTTGTGGAGATGCCGAGTGACCTACATTGGTGCTGCTCTCCCTCTCGAAGCTCATTGATATGCCTGATCATCAGAGGCATCGCTGAACCGGCTGATTGTCATTTTCAGCTGCACTGGCACTCATGCGTCTCCTCCCCTCGCTGGGCTCTCCGCTGGCATGATGAGGCACTTGCAGGAGTGACGCTTGACAAAGCGGTCTTGGACTGACGGCAGCTTGGCTTCTCTCTGCCTCTGACGTGATCACATGATCTACCAAACCGCTGGGAGGGGCAGAGCCTCTAGAGGAGGTAAAGCTCACCTGGGAGGCAACACAGTCCATCTGGAAGCTGGCAGCATCACATTCTGCAAAAAAAAA